>VZRN01001036.1:0-10167 GCA_013397935.1 Dasyornis broadbenti | reverse complement strand
GGACCCACCCGCCAGCCGTGACGGTGCCCACAGAGCCCGGGGGCGGTCGGCGGGACCGAAGGAGGCGGGAGCTGCCCCGCCAGCGGCCCCTCGGGCTGTGCGAACCCCGCGGCAGAGCCCCCGGGGCGCGCCGAGCGCAGCCCACTCCCAGCGCTGGCCCGAGTCCCGCTGCCCCGGGGCGGCTGCCGCAGGGAACCGCAGTGGCCGTGCCCGCCTGGCCGCTGCCCCGCCGTCCCTCCGCAGGGCCGTCCCTCCAGCCGCCGGCCGAGAGCGGCCCAAAGTTGTGTGGAGTCGAACAATGCCGCGAGGACTATTTGTCCTTCCGCCGGCCGGGGGAGGGGAGCAGCGGCCGCGGGGGAGGGTCGGGGGCCGCTCCTCGCCGCAGGTCCCGGGGCGGGGCGGGCCGGCTGAGCCCTCCCCGGGGCCGGTTACGAAATCCCGTGGAGCCCAGCCCCGTCCCGTCCCGCCCAGCCCAGGGGCAGGCCGGGTGTAACTGCGGCACGCTGAGTCGGCCGCGGGTCCTTACGGGAGCCGCGCTCGGAGCAGTGCCGCGTTCTGCCCTCTTCTGTCCCGTTCCGTCCCCGCCGCCCTGCGCCGGCCAGCTTGGCTCCTGCTGCGGGGCTGGCGGGGCAGCAGCACTCGAAACGGCTCGTGTGAGGGGGAAAGTCTGATTTCCGGTTTCCCTGCTGCCACTCCAAGCCCTGCACTCCCCGTTCCCTGCGGGAGTTCCACAGCACCAGCACGAGGGCTCCGTACGAGCGCGGAGCGGCTCGTGGCCACGTGCGCCTGGAACACTTCTCATCTTGCCCTAGCTCAAGAAATGAACCTGAACACCATCAGTGAAGAAGTAAACAGTTCAAATAAAGAAGTGACTTTAAATTCACACAGTAGCTGGCTTGGGTACTCATTTTGTTTAAGCCAATATTTCTTAAATTAACTAAAAACAATTAACAAGTTTATGCTAAAAGCAACATAATGTTTTATTGCTTTTACAGTACTTTGGTACTTACAGAGAGGTAAGTAGTCATGAGAGATTTACATAAGCTTAATAAAATTAATCTAAACTATGCTGTCTTTAAAGGTGGCTAAAAAAATCAGTAGATCTAAAGCTCAATAGAAACGTGTTTAGAAACGCGTTTAATTAAAGCATTCATTAAATTGAAAGCAGATTGATATCCCGGGAGAAAGTTGGGGTTTTTTCAGCGTATCGCAACGTTTCTGTTCAGGAGCCCTCAGCATGACCATGCCGACAGCTCCTGGGAGGTGAGCACCAGCACCACGGCGTGAAGTGGTGTCGCCGGCAGCCAGTCCCACCGAGCGGGCGGCGCGGGGTGTGGGACGCGGCGTGGCCCCGCTACCAGAGGGACAGTCTGCTGGCAAAAACAGTCCAGGGGCTGTACAACTGCAGCACTTTGAACTACTTCTTTTTGAGAAAACCCATTTATAAGCTCATAAGACACAGATTACAACAAAGAATCATGTAACTCAGGTTATTAAAAGGGACTTATTTCCAGTAAGGAAATAATACAATGTTTTAAGTTTCCTATATAAACTGTATGTCCGTCACTACACATTTTTATGATGATCACATCGTGCGGTTCAATGTGAGCAGTTTTGAAGTATCCTTAGGATGAGCATTACTGGTGAAAGCCATTGGGGCAAAGCATCTTTCACCAGTAAGTTCTCAAGCTGAAGGATATTGGCTCAGTAGTCAGAATAATTTACAGAAAGGATAAAACATGAGTATCACCACTTTTAGCCTGCTTTCTGAGGGAAATCACTTGCAGAAAACCGCACTGTGTACATGGGGATGGACGAGTTTTCTTCATAAATCACAAGCTTACTTGCTAATTTTAGCCAAGGAAAATTAAATCGCATTCATGCATTTAATGGAAACAAGGATTAAAGGAGAGAAAAAAAGGAGATTCTTAGTGCATCTTCTGAAGAAAAGAGTAGTTAAGGTCAATCCTTGTTAGTGACCAAAGAACCCAGGGATGCAAAACCAGGGGAAGGTAACTTTAGGCAGCTCCCTTCTGGCAGACAAAATTCTGGTATTCTGTCTGCCACCGGAAGTGGAATCAGCCATCTGTTTTACACAGAACTTTTTGAACATTTCCTCATCTCCAAAGTTTCATGGGAGCCAGGAAATAATTGCTTTAATGTAATCAAAAGCCGTATAACCCATAGATAATGTTTTACATTCTAAAATTGCTTGAAAGAATTTAACTGAAGTCTGACTACAGCCTGTCCCAGATGGGCCCCTCATGCACGAGGTTCCTACCCAACACTAAAATTCCCTGCTTGGCACTGATGGGAACAGTTTCTGTCCTTCACACAGCTAATGGACTATCAGATGATACACTTTGGGAAACTAATGGATGACAGAGACGACTAAATTTACAGAGGAAAATCACAACTTTGAAGAATAGTAGGAACTCTTTATACCAAGCACATCTAGAACTACACTTTGAACTACTGAAAGAAGCTTCATTTCTCAAACCAGTAGAGTGATAATATGGAGTTTTTAAGGCTTTAGGAAGGAAAACAAAGCTCAGAGTTGAAGTTCTGTTGCAAGTTTTGAATACTGTTGCAGCCTTATCATAGGTGGACTCTTGTGTGAAGACAGTGGTTAATACTAAAATATTTCCCTCCTCATACATTATCAGTATTATTTTTTCCAACAATATCTGCAGAATACATCTGATTAATTTTCGTTTGGGTATGCAATTATGGGCAGTCTCCTTGTCATACATATTTATAATTTCATTGTAATTAACATAAATATTTTTGTTAGAAATAAGAGACAGGATTGCAAGTGCTTTGTTCAGAGAACTATTGATTGACTACATTTAATGTTCTTTTTACATAAATCATTTCAGATTAAGCTTCACAAAATATATCTTGTCCCCCATAATTTGCCCTTATGTGGCTGTTAACATAGGAAAATCTGGGGGAGTTGTCTCAATTACTGAACATACTTGATTACCCTGGTTATTCTTTCTCAGAAAAAAAAAAAGCAAAACCAAAAACCAAACAATCAAAACCAGTGTCAAAAATAATAATGGGATAGTATTACTGTACATAGAATATTGCTATTTTGACCATAAAATGTTTCCATGACAGACATGCAAATATACAAGGCCAGATGACTTCAGGAACGGTAGCCATGCTTTTGATGAACTAGTTTGCATTATCTCATCTGAACCCCTCTTTGATCATATGCAGATGAGCTGTCTTACGCATTCACATGATTTTGACACTGTCACATTCAGATACTATTGCAACTTCATAGTTTCCAGATGCTACAGACCAGTACAGCATCCCATTCAAGATTATGTCCATCAGAAATTTCATGAATCTGCACTCAAACTAGAAACTAACACAGGAAAATGTGAATGTTATACCCTATAGTGGGTAATTCTACACAGGTCTCAAGTCTAGAGCTAAAGGACACTTCAAAGAAAGTGAATTTTTGAGACTTAAGGTTTTACTTTCTTTTTTGAAGACAGGTTAACTTTCTAAGCAGCATATTTATGCTTTCAGTTCTTCTGCGCTTATATAGTAGTAGTTATGACCTTCAGAGTCATAATTCTACTACAGCTGGCTTGTGGCAAACAGGCTTCTGAATGAAATACAACCTTAAATAAAGTTTCAACAGCTTAGAAGAACAGGGAACATAAGAAAGGCATGCTACTCAGACCAAAGGTCCACCTATCCCAGTAGCCTATTTCCAAAATAACAGCCCAGTATAGGTATAGTGTCTATTCCTTTCAGTTTAGTCTCTCATATGTTCTCAATGTAGTGACTATTCAGTGGGATTCTGGAGAGTAGAAATGGGTTT
This sequence comes from Dasyornis broadbenti, assembly GCA_013397935.1. Classification (NCBI taxonomy): domain Eukaryota; kingdom Metazoa; phylum Chordata; class Aves; order Passeriformes; family Dasyornithidae; genus Dasyornis; species Dasyornis broadbenti. Next base: position 6,326 of record VZRN01001036.1, on the reverse strand, counting down.
GGCCCTGTTCCTAGTATTGCATCATTTCCAGACTAATGAGAAAGATCGATCATTAGCCAGTACAGGACACCCAGGGAAGTATGTAAGAACCAGGCATGAGCAGAGTAATCCTGCCAATAAGAAAATTAATATTTTTTCAAGCAAGAAGTGGCATTTGATTATTGTTTTTAGTGGCTATTGAGAGCTCATCCTTCATTACTTTCTCTGGTTCATATTGAATTATTTTAACTATTTAGCAGCTGTTCTTGTAGAGATCATGACAAAAGGGTCATCAAGTAGTGAACCTTCTTAATACTGTCAATGGGATAAATATACTCCATGAGGGTGATTCTTTGAAAGTCAGTAAAGGAGATCCAAGTCTTGATGGCGAAGACTTGCATTTGTTCTCCATCAAATACACTGCCATTGAAAGCTCTAAGGGTCAAGTTAAAATATGAGCTTTCAGTCAGTCATTTTACATTCCCTACATCACCCTATCTTTAGTTGTAAAGTTGAGGTTTTACAGTAGGAAACACACTGTGATTAGCCCAGGGTATCATGATTAGTTTGCTACTATATGCAACGTTTTGCCTCTTGGTTGTTGAGCAGACCAAGCCAAATGGTTAAAGGTCAGTGTCTCTCTGCATTTGCCTTAGTAGGACTCACGGTCTTCTATCCAGATGCTTATGTTCATGAAACTTGTAGAGATTTACTATCTTGGAGACAGGAACCCTCTGTTAAACTGAATTAAAATTGGAAAATACATTTTAATGTTATTGGAAAGACAAAAAGATAAACTGGTAGTGCAGCTGCAGAAACTTCTACAAACTAAAACGAGAATAAAGCAGTTATAAAAGGTACTTGCCATAATACTGTTTTGATTGAAGTCCATGGATATGAAGCTATTGGATTCAAAGGAGGACCAAAGTGTAGCCCATTCAGTGTCCCTTTAGAACTATTTCCAGCAGAAATGTCACAGTCTGTCAAAATAATTCATATTACATGTGGAAATTTTTCATTATGCTCTCTAAGAAAAATGGTTATTTCAAAGTCAAGAGATTTTTCTTCTAACATTGTTTTGTATTAATCCCATCTATTTCAAACTGCACAAAAAATTTAAATTAATCATATAGCTCAAGGCAATTCTAAAGTTTACATTCATTGCTGATGGTGATTGAAGTGATGGTTATTAGAGACCTGAGCAGCTGCACTGCCATCAGGGTCCTGGCTCAGAACTGAAAATTGAGGGGTTGCTGAGCCCAAGCTGAAGTTCAGAACACACTTTTATCTCTGGGAGGCAAGAATTATTGTAGTTTACAATTTTTTTTTCAATGTCAGGCTCAGTTTAAGGTTTCTGAAAGGCTACTGTTGTATGAGTAATACAGTAATTTTGAATACTGCCTTCCACTTCATAGTTCTAAATATTGCAATCTCTGTTCTTTTTTTTTAATGTAAAGGAAAACATTTTAGCAGCACAAATAGAAGCCTTGCAGCAGAATCTTGCCATTCTGAATCATCTCAAAGTTTTAGGTTTCTCTTCAGGGGAGATATGATTTTCTTGCTAGGCTTTCAACTCAGCCAAAAATCAAGTAACTTTGTATAGGTCAGTTTAATTTTCTTTATCTCAGTTGCCTCATATGTAAAATAAGAGTAGACAATAACGTCACTGAAGCGTTTGCCAAGAAGAACTAAACTACAAGGCCTAAGGTCTTCAAATGAAACACATAATAAAAAAGATTTTAAGTAATTTGACATTTAAAACTAGAACTGGGTAACATTCTACCTATCTATAAAACTGTATTTTAATTTTGGGTTATAGGGTAGAGGTACATAATGAAAAAACTTAGATAATTTGTACAGTTTACCACTAGGAATATATTACCTTCATTTTAAAAAGCTAATAATGTTAGTTCAAATCTCCCTCATTATTGCTATTTGATACACAAATATTTAGAGAGATTCTGCCCCACAACTTATTTAAATATATTTTCAACCTTTATGAGAAATACATTTAAAAATTACTGCCTGTAGATGTATGATTAGAATTTATATCTATGACCCACACTTCCTAACGCCAGTACAATACCTAAAGAATACCTTAAGTTTCTATCATCTGTGAAAGCAATTATGTTCTAAATTTCGTTAATGCAGAGATCATGAATTTAACTTTCTTTTTCTCTGTGAAATTCCAATCACCCAATTTCACTCATCATGTTTTAAAATATGTATTCATTTCAATTGGAAACGGTTTCTACGTTTCCACCTTCTTTCCGATACTATAAAAACACTGTAAAACATGTTGCAACTCAATACAGCCTTTAAACTCTCCTTAAATTTAATAACAAAAGAGAAATTATTAGAATATCATTTGAGTGAGACCTGCTTGCTGGGGCGAGGTGGTATTTGTTAGGTATTTTTGGTTTTATGCTGCAGCTCTCTAAGTTTATATTGCATTTATGGTGCTTAAATTGAAATGATAAAATAGCATGAGATACATATATATAAAAATAAAAATGTTTTACTTTTTAGTCTGTGAGACAAGGCCATTCCTTGAGCAACTCCAAACAAGCAGGAAATTTTTTTCATAGCACATTTTACAGCTATTTGGGTGTTTGTAGCTTATAAATAAAATAAAACTTAGCTCTTTACTATGAGTTACTACTTACTTGCATTTCACATTTTCAGAGCATATATTTCACCTCTCGATTACAGAATATACAATACTTAACCAGCTGTTATTTGTTAAAAAGAGGTACTTAGATTTTTTTTTTTTCCCATGGGAGAGGCCTAGTTTTGATTGATAAGAAAACAGATCTAAGAAGCCCAAAAGAGATTTCTTGAGACAAGAAATGTTTCCTGTGGCACTGCTTTTCAGACTACCAGTGAATAATAAACAGGGATACTTTGGTATATAAGGAACTATAACTGCAATGGCACAAAATAATACCAGATCTGTTACATTTATCTCATGGTACTCATCACACTGGTCTTGTGACCAGATCAGTGCCAGCTTTTTGGTCTGACTTAGCTCTACTTATCGGATAGCTGGTCATCCCCACATATCATTTGATTAATTTCTCTTCTGAGGTCCCTTCCAATGTGAATTACCCTATGATCTTGTGATCCTATGATTCTTCATATTAGGTGGTTTAACAGAAATGTTTAACACCAGCAGAGAAACTGCGCATGGAAAACTGCTATAGGTACACAGAACTTCATCACAGAGGATGGACAGATGTCTCTGACCTACAGTCAGCCTTTAGAAAGATTAGGAATTAAATTGTGGGAACTGACAAGTTAGCTAGCTGGCCTGCCTTAGCTCACAAACACCAACCGTGTTACGAACGACTCGTACCCGTGAGAGACTTAGCATGGACAGAAGCAAGAAGCAAAACAACGAGCAAAACAACAGAAGAAGGAATCTGCATCTGCAAGAGGGAGGTTGTTTTCTGCAGGGATGTGTGCTAGGAATAGCTGACCAACAGTGTTGTAATGTGATAATTTAGGAGCCAATGAATATGTAACGTGAATGTTAAGAAATAGTATAAAATAGGCTTTGTAGGAATAAAGGTGATTCTTTTTTTTGCCTGGTGCTGTTGGCCTTTGTCTATATGAGTGTCATGCCCATCTCAACTGTGACAGAAATATCAGATAATTTGTTTTGAGGGTTTTTTTCTACATTTGAGAGACTGTTTAGTATGATATAAAGCTAAATTAAAAGTAGGACACAAAGCTTTTGGGGGAATAGACACATGCTAAATAAAAGTGGCTGCTGCCACTGCCACCCTGCAGGGCCTTACAAGATATCATGGAATGTGTCAATGTGATTTATTTTTATGAATTATTCCTATGGGCATGATATATGTATTCTGTGAAGATTAAAAGGAGTTGTTTCTTTAGAGATACTACATTAAGAATCACCATAATGCTATAGTTTAACTCTGCAGAACAGAAGATCCCACTCACTGAACTTTTATCAGTATAACAGAATAAATATTGTATACAAATTTCATCATAGAACAATTCACACGGCTGAATACATTTTACAAAGTCAATGAAGTTTGACATGAAACAGATGAGGCACCGAGCAAAAATGTTTTCCAATTTTGAAGCAATGCATTCAGAGACATATTTCCTGTATTGTAGGATTTAATTTTCTTAATGATATCTGTTAGCTCTTCAAGAACTGACAAAGTGGCTCCCACTGTTACCCACCTTATTTAAGTTTACCCATCTGTCAATTGCTTCTAGAGACACCAGTTTCAGAAGAACTTGCCATTTCAACCCACATTGAGCAAGACCATGGTTATCTAAGAAACATTATTTCCAGTGGGTTTTTGCATCTTTCTCATAATCTGTACAGAAAGTCACACTGCACTTGATACAGGACTGCTAACTACCTAAGTTTCTATAATAATCACAACAGAGTATTTTTCTGTGCAGTGCAGGGGCTTCAAGAAGCACAAGGCCTAGCTGTTTCAGCATCAGAAAGCATTCTGTGAATGGTCTCTAGAACTGCAGTGATTGCCCTCTTGGCTCTAACTGCAGTTACCAAGTTTGCACTGAAGTACATGTATTTCTAACAGGTGACCATTTTGATGTAGACAGGACTCCCTCTGCTTTCAGCCACTGCTGGACACAACAGCTATCACTGTGTGCAGTAAGGCTGTCAGAACTCACAACTTGAATATGTTTAAAGCTTTAGGCACTATAGAAGGTTTTATTCGTGTACCATATTTTGTGTATATAGAGATAACTACTGTCATCTCCTTATACTTCTACATTAGGGGCTTTTTTCCTTCTTCTTTCATAGTGTATTGTGATTATGGTAGACTTTCAGTTCTTAGAATTGTTTAGTCTTCATCATTAAAGGAAAAGTTTTGTGGCAGACCACTTATATATGAGAATGTAGTTGCGCTTGTCCATTTTTAAAATATATATTTATCTACATAGATATGTTAACTATAGCAGATGCCACTTCCAGCCGCCGCCCAAATGTCTGGTCCAGTGGTGATGTCTCGTGTGGTGTAATTGCAGCTCCATTTCTGTCCCCGCGCGGAGCTGGCTCGCGCTTGCCTCCTAGTTTCCCCGCTGTTGGTCGGCTGGGGAAACAGACTCAGGTGCAGGTTTGTTATTAGGTTTTATAAGGTGTGCCGGTGTTTTGCACACTCTTGACGTGTGGCCCCTTTCCCCACACCGATAACAAATAAGGGGTGGTCTTCCCTCTGTTGTTTTTCCCTCCCCCACTGCCAGCATTTCCGGTCCTGTCCCCCCCCACAATTCCCCCCTGTTTTTTCAAAGCCGAATTGGAAATTTGGACAAGGGTCGTGCAGGCATGAATCATTAGGGAAAGCGTGGGAGGTGGGTCAAATGGGAGAGCCAAACGTGTGGTCTTGCAAGCCTCGTTGGCGTTGGCCTTAGCAAGAAAGGTGATTAACTGCTCCCTATTTTGTGGGTCTTCCACTTGTTTCTCCACTGCTACGCTCAATTTATCAACAAAATCAATAAAAGGTTCATTAGGGTTCTGCCGAATTTGTGTAATGTTGACATGTGGAACAAATTTAGGGGGCAAACTGAAAAATGTTTTTTCTGATATGTCCCGAATGGCATTTAAAGCCACTCTCGGGAATGTTTCTGGCCTGATCTTGTGATTTGGAAAACAACCCTTCACTCAATAGATGATCCATGGTAAGCCCTGCGTTCACCGGGTCTTGCAAAAGGATCGGTAGTAAGTCTGCCAATTGCGTCTGCCAGATTATTGTCCACATCCGAAATTCAGATGGGGACAATAAACAGGAGAAGAGATTTTTAATATCGTTTTGGGACCATTGTGGTTGCAACAATAGTTGCTTTGAAGAGAGTCCTAAAATAAGGACTCTCCCTATCGAATTCCTTTTGTGCTTTAGCCAATTCCTTAAGACCCTGTGGATCAAAGGGCCTCCATGTAGGGTTGTGGCCGTGCCGGTCATAGGAAACCGGCGCAGCAATAGGGGATTCAATTTGTTTCAGGTTCCGGGCACCTGGGCTGTCACTTCCGGTATAGGGAGCCTGAGGACCGGGTGTGGGACCGTGGGAACCGGAAGCCAGAACAGTGTGGGCGGAGCTAGGACCGTGGGAACCAGGAACCGGAATAATGGGGGCGGAGCTCAACCCGTGGGAACCGGATGGGGAAGGGTCTTGGGCGGAGCCCCGGCAGTGGGTGGTGTCTTGGGGAAGGGAGGAGTCCGACGCCGAAGGGGGTGGAACCGACGTGGAAGGAGGTGGAACATACTCGGGAACTGATGTTGAAGGGGGTGGAACATATTCAGGGATTGACATTGAAGAGGGTGGAACATATTCAGGAAGGG
>VZRN01001028.1:152890-179537 GCA_013397935.1 Dasyornis broadbenti | reverse complement strand
TTAAGGAAAGACTGGATATGGCATTTGGATTTTCACCCATATGACCTTTCTTGCCACCCACAATCACACTGCAAGCCTCTGATGCATAACCTCTTTTGTGCTCACCAGCTCTGATCTCCTTTGTAGCCTTTGTGGCCCATAGCCATTCACTTATGAGCTGGACTCAATGATCCTTGTGGGTCCCTTCCAACTCAAAATTTTCTGTGGTTCTGTGGTGGAATTGATGAAGAAGGCACAGCAAGTAGGGCTCAGCAGTATGTCTGACCAGATTTGTGCTGATGAAGGCAGGAAGAGGAAAGAACTGAACAAATCAAGGTCTCAGGCTGGTTGGGGGTGTGAGAGAAAGGCTGTCCCACCAAAGGAGGTGCATCTCTGACAAGTGACCTTCAGAGTGTGCTAGTCACTAGGAGATAGTGTTGGGGAGGAGGTAACGGAGACAGTTTCCTTAGCTGCGCTATCATCACTTTCTTGTTTTCAGTAAATACATTCCTGAATGGGAGAGGAGATACAATTTTCATGTCTCAAATGTAGCTGATCACAATAGGGAGACAAGTAGAAATCCAGAACATGAGCTTCTGGTTCTTACAAGGTTTAATTTGGGGCATTCTTTTGGTCTGTCCTCTGGAAATACAGGCTTTTACCTTCTTCAAAATGACTTGTGACTCCCATTAAAGAAGGCCTGGCATGAGTAACCCTGAACAGGCTTAAATCATGTTATATTTTCTCCCTTAAATCTTCTACTTTGCTCAGTCCTTCCTCTCTTCAAGGCTCTATGTCCTCTTTTTTATGAACAGTAAGCATCAGCCAAATTTAGGTTGTTGAGGCATATTCAGAGCCAATTAAAGTGCAGAGCCTGAAACAGCTGTCAACCACCAGCCATCTCCTCTTCCCCTCCGTCTTCCCTGCTCTTACAAGGGTTGCCAGCCCTGTGTCAGAGAAGATGAACATGTGATAAATCAGCAGCTGAACAGCTGCAGCTTCCAGCCAGGCATGTTCATGCACATGAAAATATTTTTCTAGCTGCCTACATCAAATAGCTGTGTGGTAAATGGAGAAAGTGTGGGAGGCAGTTCACAAGCCATTCCATTCTGTTTGCATTCAGGGTGGCATCATAGTGGGAGAGGGTGCACGAACAGCCGGGTGTGATTCTTACCTCACACTGCTGGATGTGCATCAACCCTTCTGGTGGGAACTCTGCCTTGGAGACCTTTCATCACTGTATGCATGGTATGGATGTGCAATACTACAACAGGAGCAAGGTAAAGGTACCACCTTGACATTCCCACGTTCTATTTCCATTGCTATATTTGGGACTCTGATAGGGATTACTTTCAAAAGTCTGATTTTTATGAATGTTCATCTTAGCTTATTACACAGCAATTAGATACTTAACACAGCATATTTTTACAGTGTTCAATGACATTTATTTATTCAAGGGTGGTCTATGAAAATTTTAAAGTTCTTGTGTTCTATTTTGTTTCTTTTCATCATTTAGAGAAGGTTTGGGAGCATACAGATTTTGGAAGTTTTGGTTTTTAACTCAGAGATTAGGAATTCTGCCTTTGAGACTTGTCACTTTTCATAAGAGATGTTCTGCCAGCAGTAGCACTTAATTGAAGACAAATCTTACAGACTTTCTTTCTTCAAAGCGTTATTTAGACATGAAATTAAATTATGATAACAAGCACGGAGAGGGTTTTAAGAACGATTCTAGCTGTAGAAAATACTCTATGAGAGAAATCATAAACAAATGAAGTTTATGTTAAATATATATAAAGCTTTTGAAAGTATTTTTCTAGGTGGGATCTGAAGAGTTGTATGAAATCAGATGCTCTCTCTTCCTGTCCTCATTAACACAGAGCCCTGCAAAGAGTTGCTTTTGTCAGAAGGGTCACTTGCCTTTGAATGACAGGCTGAGAGAACATATTAAGGAGACTTTCATGAAAGTTCATAGGAATGAACTGGTCAGGATTCCTCCCTTACTTGTGTTTGCAGTCTTGGAGGTCCTAGGATCATCCTTAAATTGTCACTCTCCAGGCTACTGTGGAGGACATCTGAGGGCATGCAGAATGTGTTGTGTGAATCCTGGCAGAGGGGAGTGATCCCAACTCACAGTGTGGTTGCATGTGCACTAATACGGAAGGAAAAAGTAGATCTGGATAGACTGTCTGCTAAGAGAAGAATCTACAAGTAGTGCATTGTTCCTCCTAGGAACAATATTAGAATAAAAATGCTTTCTTCTTATCTGTTGGATGTAAGCTTTCTGATGGGGAGAGCAAGAGGGGACAAGCTGTGTGAAAGCTGATGTAAAAGTTGCTTAGTGAGGTTGTGCCCTGAAGTCCTGATCTGACATGTTAACATGGCATCAGACAGGGCACCAGCTGCTTCTGTACTAAACCTGGAAGGATCATTTATGCAGAGCAGAACAACTGTGGTTAGAATAAAGGTTCTGTCAGGTGTCAACAAAAACTATCATTGCGAAAGATGTAGCTCACTTGTATTAGATTCCACATTAGATCAAAGCTATATTTGATCTTGTACAGATTTCTAGAAGATAATTTATCTTGCGTGGTCAACTGTCTAAGTATTTATCACTGGTTGATCCTGCCCATTGCACCTCATCCATAGGCAGCACGGGCACATACCTACACGCATTCGCTCTTGAAATAGAAACTGCTCTATTGCAATGCACCTCCTTCTCCTTAAATATATCTATGTCCTGCCTCTCCACCTTCAAAGCTATTATTTTTAACTGTTCTTGGGCCCCAACTAAATCACTTGGACATCTCAGGAAGGAGACTTCCAGAAGAGAAACAGCTTGATGCCAATATAAAAGTGCTGACCTGAGCCGTATTTGCATTGGGCCTTGGATAAGTTAGCAGAGAAATACAGAAGATCAAAGGAGAGCAAGATTTTTTGGCAGGGTTTTTAGCTAAAGTTGATGTGCAGCAGCTGTAGAATAGATTAGATAAGGACTGATAAGAAAGAATAATATGGTTTAGCTGGTCTTTTAGAGTGAGGATAGGAACAAAGATAGGAAAAGCATGCATCCGTAAGAGAACATGGCTGACAATTTTATTTGATGTAGAGAAAGATCTGGACTAGGAATAAGGGGACAAAAAGAGGTGGAGTGAACAGATGAGGGTATTGGCCAGGGGGCCGGGAAAACTGTCAGTGTGAAGGCTTATCAGGCAGTACACACGTGTCCACTTGCTCATTGAAAGACCTAAAATCAAGGCCAGGAACCAGAAGAGTATTCAGGCACCTCTTCCCCAGACTTTCCACCAGCACTCCAAATTTCTTGCAGCAAATCCTTCTATGGTTCCTATCCTGTGGTTCAATACTGGAACCATATAGCACTTAACAACTTTCTCTGCCTTCCTTGAGAAATAAAGAACAGCCTCACCACCAGTTCTTTCCAGTGTGTGGACAGATGGTGGACAGAGATCAGCTGGACTTCTCCGGGACTTCTTCAGTTTGTCAGTACATTTCACATTTCACCTTGGGACCTTACACACATATAGTCCAACAGACATGCCTTTGGGATCCTGAAGGCTGTAGAAGAACAGAACATACCTGGGCATTCCAAACCCCCCTTGTGATGGCAGTGCCAGTATGTCCTCTCTGTGGGTATCAGCAGTGAATCATAGAATTGTTTAGGTTGGAAAAGACCTGGTAGAACATCGAGTCTGTCTTTTAACCCAGTACTACAAAGTCCACCACTAAACTGTGTCCCTAAGTGCCACATCTACACATCTTTTAAATACTTCCAGGATCCCTGCAGGGAATCAACCCTTGGTGACTCTACCACTTCCCCTGGAAGTCTCTGCCAATGCTTGACAACCCTTTCAGTGAAGAAATTTTTCCTAATAGCCAATCTAAGCCTCCCCTGGTGAAGACTGAGGCCATTTTCTCTTGTCCTGTAACTTGCTACCTGGGAGAAGAGACCAACTCCCACCTGGCTACACCCTCCCTTCAGGTAGCTGTAGAGAGTGATAAGGTTATCCTTGAGCCTTCTTTTCTCCAGGCTAAACAATCCCAGCTCCCTCAGCTGCTGCTCATCAGACTTGTGCTCCAGACCCTTCCCTAGCTCCAATACCCTTCTCTGGACTGGCTCCAGCACCTCAATGTCCTTCTTGTAGTGAGGGGCCCAGAACTGAACACAGGATTTGAGTACTCATCAGTGCCAAGTATAGTGGGACAATCACTGCCCTCATGCTGCTGGCCACACACTTACTGGCACAGGCCAGGATGCCATTGGTGTTCTTGGCCACCTGGGCACATGCTGGTTCATGTTCAGCGGCTGTTAACCAGCACCCCCAGGGCCTTTTCCAATGGACAGCCTTCCAGCCACTCTTCCCCTGACCTCTAGTGCTGCAGGGGGTTGTTGTGGTCCATGGGCAGAACCCAGCACAGAGAACTTGACATTTACCTGCAGTGACAGTTTCCATTCCACAGCCATGCAAACTGAGTTAAGGAGTCTGTTCATAATATCAGTCTCTAATCAGGGCAAGCATGGGCTTCACAGCAAGCCTTTGCCTCTGAGCTCCTGGGCTTATGAGCTCTATGAATATGCAGGTAACATTGAAGAAACAGCATTCACTTATTTTGGTGAGAGCAGAAAAGGCATGAGGAAGGAGGAGTGAAATGTTTCAGCACTGAAACACATTAGGATTTCTGATTGCCTGTGGTTACTGTGCTTAGGTTAAGCTAGCAGAACATCTGTTGCTCCCTCTGGAAAGGTCATGGGCCAGAGCAAGGAGAGGTTGCTATTCCTGCTGCCTGGTGCCAAGCTGAAGCTCCCATGTAGCTTTGTGATGGGGCAGCTTTACTTTTTCCCATGCCTCAAATTCACCACTGGCTCAAAGCATCCAGAAGCCTGGAAACAGCTCCAGGTTCCTGCAGTGAGGCTTCACAGGGTGGTGAGCCTCTCCACTGATTCATTCATGATTCTAGTGCTTTGCAGCTGAATGAGAGGTCTGAGAGCCCTGCAGCCAGGACCCTACCTTGGAATAGTCTGGCTTCCAGTACTACAGCTCAAATTGAAGATCTTTGCCATAGTTGCTGACAGATGACACTTGCAGTGAGATAGTCTTTACTTGCAGAGTCTCTGGCAGAGCTCATGGTGTGGTATGGGGTGATGCCATCAAACAGATAGGGTATTCATTCTGTTCACAGAAACACAAAAGTTCAGCTCTTTTTTCTATTGATATGGTAGCAAAGATGCATGGACCTCCTTCTCATTGGAAACAAGTTAATTTGGACACAAGATAAATGTTCTTGTGGCTCCATGCTTGCCTGGTGGGACCTGGAAGGGCTCTTTTCATCACCAGGCTGTAGCTGTTTTCTCATTCAGAGTTGCCTGGTGATAGCTGTGAAGTTCACCCCAGATCGTTCCTCAAGAGGTGGTGACAGACATGGTCCATGAGATCTATCTTTGTTGGATGGAAATAATCTCTTGAGCATATACTCAGAAGGTGACAGTCATTAACACAATTTAAACACCAAGATATTTAGGATTATGCAGGATTCTCAGAACCTGGTTAAGCCATGTGGCTACCAGTGCAGGAGGTCAAGATCTGTACTGCCTACAAGTCTTGCATGGTGGGAAAAACAAAATGCATCGAATTAAGCTCTTTTGCAATTTCTGCGCTTTATTTGCTCAGTTCATGTACCATCAGTTAAACAGACTGGCCATACAGACAACTCCACAGAAGTCATTCTGAGCATAAAGCTGTGCTACAGCCCCTTCCAACTCCATGCTACATCACTCAGTGGTTGGAAAGTGCTTCTCTGACAACTTTGTTGCCATTCTATTTTAAATGCTTCTGTTGATTCCTTTCCTTGTTGATGGCATAGGTCATACTGTCCAGAGGTGATCCTTTCTGAGAGTAGTGTTCCCATAAGGTGCTGTGTCAGGGAGTCGGCCAATTCTTACATGACACAGTCATCCTCCTTCAACTCCTTGTTTGTGTAGCTTGATCAGTCCCTCTGCCCTCTAGTGGGGACCCTCTCTATCATTCTCTTCTGTAACTTCCCTATGAGAACCATACACAGTATCAGTCTATACCCACCCTACCCAGGGGGATGCTTCAGGAGTTCCATTGCATGAATCTATGGCTGACTCTTGGCTGTGAAGTGCAGACCCCTTCAGAGCCTTCCCTTGAACTGGATCTGTTAGGAGTGGACAGGAGAACATACAAGGATCTGTCCTGAGGATGTGGAAGCTGCCTTTTTCACCTTTTGCCCTGTATTTCTTCCTGCTGTTTGCTGCTTTCAGTATCCTTGTGACAAGTGAAACCCTTTCCCTGCCCTGAGTGTGGTATGTTTCTTGCTGATGACACATTACAGTTCATGATACACTATTTGGCTTTGCCATAAGGATTCTGTTGCCTGGTGCTGGCCTGGAAACCATCTGTTACTACGAGCAATGGCTCTGGCATAGGCCTAGGAGACAAGGTGGAAGTGGTTTGACTTTGATTGTGCCATTTATGGGATAGACAGCTCTGCCTCAGCTTTCTGCACAGCTGCGAAGAACAATTTCTTGACATTTTTACTGCATGGCGTAATTCTTTGCTGGGCCAGATTCAAACTCTCTCATTCAGCTTGAACTCTCTTATTTGGGCCACATGGAAGCCAGCAAGAATTACAGACAAAATGTTTTGATCTCACAGAAGTTACATCTGCAGTTACCCACAAGGAAGAAGAAACGGTCTGTGATGTCTCAGGGAAGATCTCATTTATCACCCTGGAAAGTCTCAAACTGGATCTGCTAGAACAAAATATTTACAGTATACATTAGGAAAGATAAAACCTTTTCTAGATCAAGTAGAGCTCTGGCTGAATGCCCAGCCTTGCTGCCAAACAGCTGGCCTTGCTGTTGGACAGAGAGTAGGAAAAGGCAGTACATTTCCCTGGAGAAATCTGTACAAGGGCTAAGAAAGATAAGGGGCCTTGTTCCTGGAGACCAAAATTACCTGTAGTCGTCACTAGTATCCACTCCAAATCCTTACTGAAGAGCCTTTCAGAAAACTGATTTACTTAAAACCAAAGCCCTTTCAAAGGCTGCTGTTTAAAATGCCCTTGGAAACATACTCTCCTAGGCTGAAAAATATGGTGTTATGGAAAGCAATGTCTATAAACAATAGAGCTGTGCTTTATATTTTGTATTTTCCCCTACATCTTATACTACAGTCATCTACTTTAGAACATATTTAAGTTGCAAATAACTGAAAAACATGGAGCCTAACTCTTCTGGTCAGTACCAGCATTTCCCTTTCTGCTCCTCCTGTAAAGTGGGCCTTGCTAAAATTCACCAGCACAAACACAAACAATTCTATGTTAAAGAGTTTCGATATTATTTTTAAAAAACCAAAAAACCCAAACCAAAAACCAACCAAACAAAACTCCCAAAGCACAAAAAACCCCACAACAAAGTAAAACTTTGCTTTGGTAAGCATTTTTTTCTCCACAGGAGACCTTCCAGGAATCCCTCTTATGATCAGTTCATGAGATAGTGCATGAATTCACTATATGTAAAACATTATTATGTGAATAAATCATTGAATGGATTTTTTTTTCTGGATGTTGTTTGTTTGTTTTAACCGAAGGTGTTTATAGAAAATCTGAGAAGAGAACAGACTAAATATACTAGCAGCTGGGATGGAGCTGCAGGTGTCTGAGAATTTTGCATGCCCAGGTGCTGTCAGCTGTGGAGATTGAGGACCCAGGGCCTCTTGCTGTTTGTCCTCCATGTCTGAGCACAATTAATGGTGGATCCATGCTGTGTCTCCATGCATGCGTGAGCTGCTACCTCCAAGTGCCAGTGACTGGGGAGACTGAGATCCAGGGGAAGATACTGGGCAGCCTGGGAGCCTGAGCCCAGCTGCTTGAGACATCCACTTTGTACATTTGTATTGACAGATTTCCCAGAAACATAAAAAACTTCCAAACCCAAACAATAGTTGTAAGCCTCTGAAAAGCTGAATTAAAAAATTCTCTGTGCGGGTTTCCATCTTTCCTGGCCTGCTTGGCTGAGTGCTGTGATACCAAATGAGGGTCTATGCCCTAGGTGCTAGCAAGGAACTGGTCTAGTCATCAGTGAGTTTGTAGAAGATGGTGTATCTTACTGAGGGCTACCATGTTGGGGGCTGGAGGAGAAAGAGGATCATGAGCAGGAAGGTTGGCACCTCTTGTTGTTCTCTGTGTTATACAACATAGACACAGATGGCTGGTGCAGACCTCTGCTGATAATATATTCCTGCTTGTTTGGGGGTGCATTCTTGTCTGCTTCCAGGGTCCCTGAACTAGAGGAGAGAACTGTCTTTGAATTTGCAGCCGTGAATAACAATCTCTGCTCTTGGCAGTGCTTAGAGGGGGCTGGAAACTATGATGCAATAGGTACCCAGTAAGCCCACATCTGTGCAGTGCCACAATAAGACAATTGAGAACAGTGTTAGACTGGATTTTATATGTAAGAAAATGTTAGATAATCATTCTGTGTTTCTAATTAGCTTAGTGTTAATGCAGACACAAAGTGGCAGAAGATGACAGCATTATTCGATGAAAAATAAGGCATGGTTTGTCATCTGCACTGTTACTTGCAATTTATCTTTTTTTGATGTGATGCAGAAACAAGAATATTCAAGAAGATCTTTGAGGTTTAGCCACAGTAGCAGATGGGGTTGCATCTGCAAAGGAGATTGTTTTGTCTGCTTTGAATTGAAATTAAAAGCTGTTGCAATGAAAATTCATCTAGTGTGAAGAATTAGGAAACAAAGTACAATTACTTTGGGGTTTTTTACTTTTAATAGTAACCATTTTAAAAGTAGTAATTATAGCATATTATTCATTGAAGTCTGGAATGTCTACACTGCATAGCAATTTCAGTTTAGAAAAACCACTTAAATGCAATTGACAAAAGACTTTTCCTAGAAGTGCCATGTTATTGTTTTATTTTGAACTTTTATAAAGTCAAACATTGTATTGAGTTTGCATGGCAAGGTTTTGGTGGTAGCAAGGGCTACAGGGGTGGTTTTTGTGAGAAGCTGCCAGAAGCTTCTCCCATGTCTAACAGAGCCAATGCCAGCTGGCTACAGGACAGATCCTCCGCTGGCCAAGGCTGAGCCCAACAGTGATGGTGGTAGCATTGTTGGGATAGCAGTTAAAAAGGGGGGAAAACTGCAACTGCAAGTGGAGAGAGGAATATGTAAGAGCAACAGGTATGTGGACACCAAGGTCAGTGAGGAAGGCCGGGCAAGGAGGTGCTCCAGGTGCCAGGGCTGAGATTTCCTTGCAGTCTGTGATGAAGGCCACGGTGAAGCAGCTGTGCCCTGGCAGCCCATGGAAGTCCACAGTGGAGCAGAGATCCACCTGCAGCCCATGGAGGACTCCACACTAGAGTAGTGTTTTCTTTTTGCTCATGAATATATTTCAGCTCAGTTTTCTTGGTCGTTTAGCTTGCTTTTCATAAGATTATACTGCTATATGCTGTCTGCATAGCTACTGATATTTTCTAAACTACTTTTCCTAGTATTACTTTATTATATCAGTAATGATTATATACTGCACTGTTTTAGACTAAATATTATGCTGATCTAATACTCTTTATTTCTGAGGCCTAGTAAAATTTGCACGGATTATTTAAAGCATAAAAAGGACTATTTTCATCTTGGGTTACTGATGTTAGTATATCCTGATGATTCTCCTTTAACACTTGAACACTTTCACAGTACTATTTGGGATTTTCAAGTCAACTCTCCTGTTCTGATACCGTCACCATTTTTTGAAGAGACAGGCAGACAATGAAAAAGGAAGCATATTTGCCTTTGCAAAACATTAAAATCCTACAAATCTGCACTATTGCGCTGGGCTGCTTTGTCACAAATCTTCCTTGCACATTAGTGGGACCCTGGCTCTGCACAACATGTGGTTCTTGGTCTTCTGCAGCAAACACAACACATGGAGTGGGGCATAACTGGAAGCCTCTTGGATTTTTCACCAACACAGTGATATAGATTTAGAAGATTAAATTCCAACCCCATGAAGCAGCCAGCAGTACACAAAGATAGCAGGTACCCGAAGCAGGTTTTGCTTGCTTACATTGGCCTGCGCTTTAGTCTGGACAGTGCTGCTCAATGTCTGAGCCCCCATTCACAGATCACACAGCTTTTTGTTTTCTGGCAGAAGTTTATAACTAATTTTGCCACGGTTTTCCCTTTCAATAGCCCAAGAGAAATGGAGTGCTCCATCCCAGAGCAGCTGGAACATGTGGCTTTGCTAGTGCAATCTCTTTGGATCCAGCCACCCATGTCCTCTCAGAAACTGGACAGATGTTTCCAAAGCAAGAGGGAGCAGGGACACACAACACCACTGAGACACTCTTGCTAGCACACTGGTAATGTATCATCTCCAGGGAAGCATTACACCAAAGGTTTTACCAAGTGTTAGGTTTTCTTTCATTTCTGCGAGCAAATAACCTATTTCTTCCACTGATGCCGTGATGATTTTTTGCCTTTTTCTTTTTATACACCTTTTATATATTCTCTGTATTCTTAGCATACATATTTGTAATTTTCTAGCCTGATATTGTACCTTAGTTAGGTATTTTGCTAGGCAGGGAGACTAAACATCCTAAAAGCCTCTCAGCTGCAGGCCAGAAGCCCCTATGCTATCTTGGCTCTCTATAGAAACCAATCAAGGTTGAAACCTTCTCTCTGAGACATATTTTGTAAACAGGGTTCAAGCCTCATCTGAGGGGGAAGACTTTAGAATAGGGGAGACATTGCTTAATTTATTAAGCTTCTTATTTGGGGGATCCTTGTCAGATACACTATTTGCAATGTCTATAAAAATTGCATACCCATTACACGGTGTGTGCATCTTCGGCGCTTTCCACCTTGACGAGTTGTGCACCATAGGATCCTATTAAATACCGAGGTAAAACCCTTTCATCCCTTTGACAGCGTCTGGCTCATAATTCTAGGACTAGAGAAATAGGCATCCCCACTATTCACTTGTACACAACAAAGCATCATATATTAGCTTTGATTTTTAAGCAAACATGGTAAATCAATCGAGGGATGTAAAAAACATACTGTTTTAGGCAGTTCAAGAGCAAGCTTCAGTTGTGCAACTCTTTCAGATGCAAACCTCGGTTAAGGCTTTGCCCTTCAGTTGTCCTGCATTAGGAATTAAATTCCTGCAACAGAAATTTAATTGCTTGCTTACATGTATATTTGTGTGGGCACATAGATGGTGATAGATACATTGCATCACTGCAAAAAGTGGTGCAATTTTACCCTGTGACCTGCTTTCCTCACAAAATGGACATGTGTATGAAAGGCTGCCCTGACAGCTGCAATGGTTATTGGTAAAACTGAGGAGCATAAAACAGGCTGGGACAGTCTCATACTAAAGTTATTAATATATTTCAATCACAAACAGGGTATAAAAACTGGTAGGCACTCAGGATTTCCTGCCTGTTGGAAGAATACAAGTTTATATGACAAGTCATTTGTACACTATCTTCACTTCCCCAAAAGATAGCATGGTGCTGAAACACAATTAAAATAGTTGAAACAGCAGGTGCTACAGTTTTTTCAAGTGAAAAGTGACCTAGCAACAGGAGAGGAACCCAAAGGAGCAGCCTCTGCTTCTGTTAATCTTTGCCCTAACTGCAACTGTAGAATGTCTCAGCTGCATACTCTGTTTTACGTAACAAAGAATGTATCACTAAACAAATTTACCTTGTGACTTTTAATAATTGCTTTGAGTGCATCTCATCAAGTTCACACCTGCATCTAGGTCATTCTAATCCAACATTGTTTACACACTCCCCAAGATCTCAACGGGGATAATGAAATCGCAGGTGCAAAAGCCTTGGTCAATCTCCAGAAGTTAGAGCAGGGATTACTAATAGAAGAAAAAGTATTCAAGCAAGACACCACAAATCATATTTTATTAGTAGGGGATTTTGGGGAAAGATGTGACTAGAAGTATCTCTATTAAAAATTGCTACATATATTATAAGGCATGCATCTTTTCTCCCTCTGGAATGGGAAGAACAGAGTTCATTTTCACAACACATATTCTCAAGAAAAAATTCTCTGTATATTTTCCAATAGAAAAATCTGTCAAAGGTGCTGAAAAGGTGCTTCACATCACACGTGAAGTATGAATTTGACCAAGTTGATCATATGCTTTGACCAATGTACCTGGGTCATGAAATGGAAGAGTCACAGAGTCATTTAGATTGCAAAAGACCTCCAAGTTCATTGAGTCCAACCTTTAACCCAGCACTAACAAGTCCATCACTAAACCATGTCCCTCAGTGCTACAACTACGTGTCTTTCAAATACCTCCAGGGATAATGACTCCACCACTTCCCTGGGTAGCCTGTTCCAGTGTTTGACAATCCTTTTCGTGAAGAAATATTTCATAACAGCCAATCTAAACCTTCCCCGGCCCAACATGAGGCCATTTCCTCTCATTCTATCACTTGTTACCTGGAGAAGAGCCTGACCCCCACCTGGCTACAACTTCCTTTCAGGTAGCTGTAGAGAGCTGTAAGATTCCCTCTGAGCCTCCTTTTATCTAGACTAAACAACCCCAGCTCCCTCAGCCGCACTTTATGACATTTGTGCTCTAATGAATTCCCTAAAATAAAATCTGTACTTTACTTAGGGAAGGCTCTAGAAGCATAATCATAATATAAAATATCATACAAAGAACAAAACCACCTGGCTTGGGTTTGGGGTTTTTTTGTTAAACCAGTCAACTAGAATT
This sequence comes from Dasyornis broadbenti, assembly GCA_013397935.1. Classification (NCBI taxonomy): domain Eukaryota; kingdom Metazoa; phylum Chordata; class Aves; order Passeriformes; family Dasyornithidae; genus Dasyornis; species Dasyornis broadbenti. The sequence continues at coordinate 166,751 of VZRN01001028.1, read as the reverse complement.
TCAAAACATGCTGACATTCACAGCCCACAGACCTTAGCTTTTCCTCTTCTGTAAGAGGTGAGAGAGCAAGGGTAAGCCGTCAGATCACCACACTTCAGATTGCATCCTGCTGTAGGCAAACCATAAATTAACATTATGTGGGCAGACCAGGTGAACTTTTAGGCAAGATAAATATTTATTAGTGGAGTAGCAGAGCAAAATCGAGGCATCCAAACGGATTTTCTGTAAACTATGAGACTACCAACTAAAGACCTATAGCTCTTGAATATACAGAGACATAGTGAATGTTGTGGAGCAGAAAGGCCTTGCAAAGTGAGGGCCTTGTTGCCCTTGTAAAATCCTTGCTCACTACTGCTAGTTTGGCTAACCAGAGAGCATTCTGGGAATGACTCAGCTAAACTAGAGGTGAAAAACAAGTTACATAACTGGAAAACAATTGTTAGAACCAGTAAGTGCTGACACTGTGGGGTCAGTGATTGGTTACACCTGAAGCATGTTCCTATCGTGGTTTATGGTGGTTGGTTAAACACATTTATTGTGCCTCACAAGTATGGAAACTCATAACAATGTAACAGTTTAAGAACCCTAGATTTTTACAATAAAATGTCTTCGCTTATCACCATCCTGTGAAGTCCGTGCCCTACAACCCCTGCTAGTGAACACTGAGACCTTTCATTTTTTTATTATTAAAAGAATCTTCACCTTTTCAAAAAAGGAAAAAAGAGAAGGTGTTAGATTAGAGATTAAAGTGCTGCGGGCAGACCTTTTTTACAGGTAGGGTCTCCCATCAGTGATTTTTAAACAAATATCCCTGAAGAGATAAGATACTGTCATGGGTTGACCCTGGCTGTATGCCAGGTGTCCACTAAAGTGACTCTGTCACTCCACTCCACAATTGGACAGGGGGCAAAAATCACAGCAAAAGCCTCATGGGTTGAGATAAATACTGAGCGAGATCATTCATCCAAATCTTAAAAACACCTTCCCTCCACCTTTCCCACCTTCCTAAGCTGTACCTCCTCCTCCAGTGGCACAGGGAGACAGGAAATGGGGGTTATAGTCAGTTTCAGCACCTGTAGTTTCTCCTGCTGTTTGAGGAGAGGACTCCTTCCCCTGCTCCAGCATGGGGTCTCTCCCATGGGAGAGAGTTCTCCATGAACTGCTCCAGCATGGGTCACTCTTCCATGGGGTCAGTCCTTCAGGCACATTTTAGTATAGAGGAGAAAAATCAACCTCTTCACCATCATCTCTCTTGAAGGAGCATCAGGACGGTTCATCAAAACAAATCTTACTGCAATACCCTACTGGAAAACTTAGCATCTGGCAAAATTGTATTACCAACTTGTTTTGAAGAACATAACCCAACATAAAAGTGGAAACAGAGCAGAAGACACTCGGCAAAAGTTTGATTTCCATTTATTTCCAAACTGTATTAGCAGCAGAGGTTTTGTAGAAAGTTTTTTTAGTTGTTCATTTGCTTGGGGTTTTTTTGGTTTTTTAATTATTATAATTTGTTTGTTCACTTAGGGGTTTTGTTGGATTTTTTTTTTTAGTTTTCCATTGAATTGTTTGGGTTTTCTTTTTTTTCAGCAATTCTAAAAGATTCTTTATTATCACAATCATGTAAAAGACACAGATAAGTTGAAAATCTGTATGCTTGGAATCCTGTCATGTTCCTGAAACCATTCTGGAGTCCTTCCTGAGTAAAAGGTTGGGGTATGAAAACTGACACCGCTCCAGAACTTTAGAATATAAAATCATCTGGAATGTTATCAACAGAAGAAGGAAGACACTTGATTTTTTTAAAACAGCATAGTAAGAAAATTTTTTTTAAATCTCAAGGTTTTTTTTATAAAGTAAGTTAGAAAACAATACACAATTGTTAACAATGCTAGATTGGCCTAAGTATCCTAAGTAAAGACTTCCAAAACCAGTTTAGAGTGAGAAGACACATACTGCATATTGAGATAGCTATCAATTTTTAGAGGTAGATGACAATATTAATCTATTACCAGTACAACTTTTATGTAAATATCATTAAATATTACCTATACAGTGTCCCTACATTTGTAAGAGTGCAAAGAGAAGGAAAAACATTGCCTCTCACATAAAAGCAACTATATTCATCTAATTCCTTGGCCTACATCACCAGCTCTTCTGGAAATGGAGGTAGGGGGAATTGAAAGGATTAGTAAGGCAAGGAAAAAAATAAAATCAACCCTCTATTTGTGTGTGTAGGCAGAACACACCATCCAGACTGCAGTGAGGGTGGCTGAGCTCACAGCACAATCCTCAGGACAGTGTGGCTACACTGAGTGGAAACAGCAGAAGCTCTCACAGTCAGAAAAAGAAACATCAGAAGTCATGCACAGTACTTCCCACGATGCCAATTTAGTCTCTCTGCCTAATGTATTTATGAAGGTGTTTCACTGCTGGAAAAGCATTTCTGCTCCTACTTACCATGTCCATCAGATTCTGCATTACCATTAAGAGGAAAAAGCAGTAGGTAATAGCAGCACTGATGCAAAGGCTTTGTCACAGTGATGATCAGAGTATGTTGCTAACCTGCCAACATCTGTAAAATGTTGGCTGTTACTAAAAGCATCCATCTCAAAGTGTTAAAAGCACAGCTCAGTACAAAAATGGGATGACAATTTTTCTGTCCTTTGGATAGTCTTCAAATTTCTCAAGGTACCATCTGAAAAACAAAGAAATCTGATGAGTATTGAGCTTTCAAAATGCTGTTGAGGAAATTAAGTAATTGTACATGTTCAATTTAATCTATACATGTTTTTGTCTTCAAAGAAACAAACAAAAAATGCCTTTAGAACCTACTCTGGATAGAAAAATGGCATTTACTGCACTCACCCTAATGACATCTAATCACCAACTATAACAAAACTAAAAAGTTATGGCTGTCAGCAATGGGAAAATCAAACTAACAGATGTGGTGAGATAGTCAGGGAAGGAATAACCCATTCTTTCAAAATGCATGTTACAGATCCTGAGTATTTACACATTTTAGAATTAGACGGAGAAAAAATTAAATCAAAAACATGTCATTGCATAATGACTTCACTTGGAAGCAAGGGATACTTCCCATACTGGAATGAGAGTCCCATTCTGCATAGAACCATCTTCAGTTCATTAGAATTTGGATAATCAAACTGAACATGATAAACATTGTGCTACACTTACTGCTAACACCCCTCAAAGACCATCACTATTTTCAAATGCAGACAATTTAAAAAAGAACAAATGCAGAGCACTATCAGACGTTATTATTTGTGTTTTTACCTTACATAATACCTTACATAACAAACACATTTACTCCCATTTTTGAATATTTATTCACCTGCTTCTCTGAAATAAAAGAGCTAAGTTCACCTGGGTTCCTCAAAGGTGCAGATATTCATAATATCAACAGCTAACTGCAAGACCAAAGCTGGAATAGGACAAAATATGCAATGTATGATAACCTGCATCTATTGAATAGCATCATTACACTATTTACCCATTTCAGTCATTTATTCTAAGTTTTTAAAACTATACAAACTACACTAACATGTTTCTTCACTTACATGGATTGCTGTTTTTAGTTGCTTGGGTTTTTTCCTGTACCCCTCTTCCATTTTTATGCATTTTTCCTCTAGTAACTTCCTTTAACAACATTTAGCTTTTCCTGATGTTCTGAAAGAGTGCCATCAAGGCATAAGATTGTTGGAAACCAACCATGGAATTTGAGCCTGAAGAACATAGTATAGAAGGAGAGGCAGAAGAACTTGTCATTGCTTCATCTGGCAAGGAGGAGACACTCAGAACTCCACTGGATGAGCTGTGAGCAACTGGGCATAGCCTCGTGATTTGCCCTGGCTGGAGCCAGCCACACCAGTTCACTGGACAACCTTCAAATGCTCCTCCCAACTCAAAATACTCTGCAACTCTGCTCACTAATAGCAGGTGATAAAACAGGAAGAGATGGTCATAGGCAACAGGTTTGGAAGGCTCAGGTTGGATAGTGGAAGAAACTTGTTCACAGGGACAGTAATACAGACCCAGAACACCCAACAAACAAAGAGCAGGAAAACCTCTGTTCTGTTTCTGGAGGTTTTCAAGACTCCACTAGACATAGACATGGCTGCCCTCACAGACAGTCAGCAGTGGGTTTCTTTTCAATCCATTTCCTCCTTACTTTCATGTTTATTTCCTTATGCCACTGAGTTTCAACGTGAGAACCAAAGAGGAAGCTGAAAGTAACCAAAATAAAATGAACGTGTTCAAATTTTTTCAAGCAAGCTATTCCTTAAAAAGAATCCTTTCAAGAAACAAATCTCCCCAAACTATGGTCCTTCTTGTTAGCAGGAAAGCCACATTATGAATACAGTACATGAGCAGTCAGAATGTTTAGAGCAGAGACTTTATTTAATATCATCTATCAGAACTGTTTTCATACTGTCCATACACTTGATTATAGACAATATGATACAACTGTGACTATAAAGTGTGCCTGTTATAGACAACTTGAGTGATTTTCAAAATTTTATTACAGAAACAAGTCTGAGAAGGGAAAGTATCGTATTCAATTAATTAAGACAATATTGCCAAACTTGTCTATAATCTTTTCAGATCCAGGATGAACCATCTTCATTTAAATATTATTTTGACCACCTTGTCGTACTGTGTGTTTTTAATCTGCGCTATCCTGCTGAAATTCTGCACTGCTTAATCTTCTCAGGGTGTTCTCTATCATATTCTGCCCTACGGCAGCAGTCTCTTTCACAAGACTTGCTCTGCAACATCCCTATAGGATGAGGCATTATTTGTGAAATGGAAATGCAGTGTGGCTTGGAGACAACAGAAATGACAAGGCACAAACACTTACCTGTGGTGTTGTCTTGCCCTTGAACCCAGGATGAAAAGGGAACATAATGCGAATGCAAGGCTTTCAAGGGTGCAGCAGGCAAGGGCAAACCCAAACCATTCCAGGATCTCTCCAAAAAAGTTGGCTCCACTGACATACTCAAACATTCCTCCTGAAAGCAAGACAGAGTTACTTGAAAAGCACCTTAATCAAGATATCCAATGCTATCTTTTACTGTACATCAAATAAAAGCTATATCACCAATGTCTCTATTTAATCTTTAAAGGCAATGGAGGCAGCACTTTTCAGTTCAAGCTGTACAATGAAGGATCACTTAGACCTCATTCTAAGACAAAGTTTTGTAGTTCCATTTTTCCTCTTTAAATAATGAAAGAAAACCAGATTTACTAGCAACAGAAGCAAATACATGCCTTTGCAAATAATTACTTAACAATGATATGTTCTTTAATCATGCACTAAACCTTTTCTAAAATATGTAAAATTAGAAGACATACTCTCCCTGAGTCCCAGAAAATACTCATAGGGTTACTTAGCTTACAATTTTTCATTTAAGTACTGCAGAAATTAAGTTAATTATGAACAGTATTATTATTAAGTAAAGTTCCAAATATACTCTCTATCTTACGATAGAGATCTTTCCTCATCAGATCTGCTGTTTCAACCCTTACACTCAGTGAAAAAATTGGCAGTCTGTGTTAAATCTTTTGAATAGACAACTGTGCATAAACAATTCGTACTCACCTGCCAGGAATTTTATAAATTAATAATTTCTCCCTAATTCCAAAGTCAGTGTACAAATTGATAACATCTCAGTATGTGCTTTACCAGTGGGACTAAACAAATAAGTATTTGGCAAGTGTAATAAAGAGCATGTTTTGACCTTGCTATAAATACATTACTTCTGTGACAAAAGTGAAATTCTAGCACTTAAACTGAATAAGCAACATCAAAAAGACCAGCTCCTCCTGATTTTGCAGCAAATAACATATTTCCTTCAGAACTTTTTTGTACACTGAACAGGGTACAGTATATTCATCCTCATTTTTCACATGAGAACTTTGATTTCCATCTATTAAAATTATAAGTTACCTTCTTGGTGAAAAATAACAGTCTACCTTATATATCTTAGTTCTTCCAGTTTTATTAAAAAAAAAAATCTAATAACCAAGAGAAAGCAACAACTAAGAGGAAAAAATGTAGAGAAACAGCAGAATTCAGAGGTAGTATTATCTTTCTGATCTCAGTGAGTATAATGTACCTGGAAGAGAGCTTGTTTCCAAAAGTGTCAATAAACCTTAACACTTCAATGGGTTCCATAAGAAAATCCTTCATATTATCCATTTTCCTATGAAGACCAGAATTTATAATGCCAAATTCATTTGGATTTCTGTCCTCTTTTCCCTGCGTCTCCCTGTCCACAATTGTTGCTGCTCTCCGATTACTTCAGGCACCTCCCTCTTCATATATGGGACATTAGATGGGTCACATGCTGAGTACTTTCTGTAGTCCCCTCCTGTCCCTACACTGGGTTGATAATCTAGGCATTTCTTCTCCACCCACCTGCTGATTCTCAGAAAATCTGGGCAATGCTGTTACATTTTTACCCCTTTTTAAAAATACAGCCACAGCTGGTCAAGGAACCCAAAGATTTGCACAAGTCAAGTGATATCATGAAACAGATTCCTTAAAATACTTGGCTTAAGAGGAAAAAAATAAGATGTTTCCCAAACTATGAAATCACTTTCTGAGGTAGACAACAAAATGCTATTTCCAGTTGCCTCTTATATCATAAATTACTATCTCCTCCAAAATATGCCAAGCTTTAGAAGGTCATTTTCACACAGAATCATTTTAGGTTGGATGGGATCTCTTGAGATAATCTTGTCCAGCCCCCACTGTTGAATTAGGATCAGCCAGAACAGACTGCCCAAGACTAAGCCCAGTCTGGTTTTGAGTATCCTTACAATCTGTCTAAGCAACCTGTTCTACACCTGTGTGTTTGACCACCCTCACAGGAAAAAAAAAAAAATTCAGATATAATTTTATGTGCTTGAATTTTACGTGCTTGAATTTTACACCCAGTGCCTCTGGTCCTGTCACTGGGCACCACTAAGGAGAGCCTGGTTCCCTCTTTTTCGTTCCCTCCCATCATGTTTTTATAAACTTTGGTAAGATGCCCCTGACACTTCTTCAGGCTGAACAGTCCAAGCTCTTTCTCTTCTCCTATGAGAGATACTTGGTTTTGCTGTATTAATTTCTGTACCATTTTTACTTACCTCTTGGTATCTTGTAACCAGTTTCCCCTGGTTTTCTCAGATTTCTGAGAATATGATCAGAATGAATATTGATGGCCATGCCCACCAACCACCCTAAAAAACCTGGAGAGAAATATTAAAAATACTATGTTTAGTGTGCTGGGTTAGTTCAGAATACAAACTACAGTCAGATATCACATTAGGCATATTGTCTCAAGGCAGTAGTAATGTAAGCAGCATAAACAGTTCTGATGACACCCTGCCCAGTCCAAGTCCCACACTGCGCTCTTCAGTCAGCAGAGCTCACAGTAATCAAGAACTCCTTAGACAGGAAATAGAACTGTAAAAAATAAGTTTATTCTTAGGTTGCTGGATGTATATAAATGTATGCGTATCCATATATGCAGATATAATGTGTATATTTCCCTAACTTCCGCATAAACAAATACGCTCAAATTTTAAACACTGAAAGAAACAGCCATTTTTAATCTTCCCAGAGTGACACATCTTAGCCCCACTTTCCTTTTACTTTTTTACTGATAGCGTATCAGAATTTCCCCAACAGATTTCTGTGCAATAAAAGGAATAGAACTGTGAAGAAATTAATGTACCATTTACTCGTGTCATTCAGCAAAATGGTTTAGCCATTTATTCCAGCCTTTCACAGAAATTGAGACTGTTGCCACATTCTGCGTCCTTATGTTGCCATGAGGATGGGATAAATCAAAAGGAATATAAGATTGAAAATCATTATTTTCACCCCTTGGCAACACTACCTGTTACTTCCCTTGAAGGCAGCATTTCCTGCTGATAAGACCTGTGTTTTGAGGTTAACTATCATCTCAGATTCTGTGATTAGTCTTTCCAACAAGACAAAAACATCTGGAGCATCTAGAAGCCTACTGATATTAGGAGAGATAGTGGTAAACCACATCCCTTGCCTACAAGATTATATCCAGATATGGACAATGCACCTGTGCACTTCAGGTCTGGTCTGTTAAGCGAGCAGAGGTGGCACATTTGCTTAAGCATGCAATTGCCAGATAAAAATCTTCTTGAAACAGATGAGGTGCTGATGTTCTGTCACCTGAACCTTGTGAGTTACAGGTGCTGCTCTGCTTTGCAGAGCTGCAACTAAAAAAAGTGTTTTGATGCATAAAAGAGTTAGCAATTAGCATTCGAAGGAAGTAGTTGAATAGGGACTTAAAAGAGTTAGAAAAGACACATAGCATACTGCAAAGGGTTTGAAGGAGCTAATGCAAGCAAAGGAAGGAAGAAGTTTCCAACTAAAAGCACAGATAGATTAGGAAAGGACACAAAGGTGAAGCACACAGGTATTTGTGTCCCTTTTCACAGCAGTCACCACTTCAGGGTATCACAGGCTCTCTTGGTAAGTTCACAAGCTCTTTATTGGCATACATGCAAGGTACATGCTGAAAGGTTATGAAGTTGTTCTTGGTTTGCAGGCTCATGGTCCTCCATTTGAAGCAGAAAATTCCCATTTCATCTGAAAACAGATCTGTTCACTGCTCTGAACTAAACCAACAGTCCAGAGAAACCATGAGAAAAATCACATCAAAACCCTATTCCTGCTCCAAATCAATTGCTGGTGTAGCTATAAGCTACTGTGTTCCTGACAATAGACAGACAAACTATATAATAGGGTTCCACAGACAGAGACCATATCAGTTGTTTGAAACCTCTCACCATGATGGTTAATCAGCCTGACTTCTCCATATTACTGTCTTCACTGTAAATGTACCTCATTTCAGCTTCCAGCTATTGAACCTTGGTTGGCTGCTACTTGTAGACTCTCTCATTTATCTTCCACATTTAATTTCATACAGTTTAAGAAATATCTTATTAACCATCAGCAAATATACTTTCTTGACATTTTTATCTTCAAATATTCTAGTAAATATTTTTCAGTAATTTTAAACAGAAGCTTAACGACACTGTCATATTTTTGAAATACTAGAACATAATAGCCCAGTTGTTCAGGGAGTACCCAGTGTACAATACATCACTTTGGCATTTATATTGACCAAAGCCACAAGCATAAACTGCAAATATTCAGAGATGCCCAGCTGGGATGAATACCAAATAGCAATTATAAATTCCTAAGATCCAATTATGTTGATATGCACTAAAAAACAAAAAAACCCCAGAAGACATTCTAATTACAGGAATACAAAAAAAGTCTTCAGTTTAGCTGTTTAGTGGGCACGCCAAATTTATCTCCAGATTTGTTGTAATTACAGTCTCAAAAAATCAGCAATGGTCACACTTTTAAAGTGGTTGCTATATATACCAGGAATTTTCACCTTCTTAGTTTTCAGGATAACTTTTTAAAGCACTATTTTGACTTACAATAGTCACCAAAACAATATTTCACTTATGTTTAGCAGTACTAGAAACATTATAAGCATAGATTTCAAACTAGTATTATTTGGGAAAAAAGGTAAACAAATAAAATCACAACAAAAACCCACAAATACAAACCAAACTAATTCATACGTAAGTACTCATAACTGAAGGCAGATGAACCTAACTATCGTCATTCACAGATTTGCAGATTTTGAAATATAAAAAAAAAAACCAAGGAAATGTGAGCAATGAGTCTTATTACCTTGATTTGTTTTTTAAGATAGTTGAGTAAGGAGGAAGTGGTTTATGGCTCCCTAATCACGATTTGTTTACAGTACTGTATTGAGATATCTTTTGATTAAGGTACTGAACTAGGACACTGATAACAAAGTCTGCCTGGCATCAGTCATCAACAGATTTGATGAACCTTTTAACCTTTTTTTTGCTGGATTACGATTTAAGGAGAGTGGAAATTTGGAAGTACCAAGAAAATTTCAAATTTATTTTATAGACCTCTGAAGTCATTCCCTTGCACCTCAATTTCTCTATTTTTAGTACACAGGCAGCACTGCCTCCTAACCTTGGCAAGAGAATCTACTTGGATGCAAATTTCTTCAACCTTATATTCATGACAGCATTAAGCACAGTTGTCCTCTATTGTCATCCACAATAACTGTAATAAAGACAAAAATTTTTTTTTCTTGCTATGAAAGGCTTGAGAAATCCAGCAGAAACACTAACTTGCTCTTGCTACAGATCAGCAATAAGAAGGGTACTGACTCAGATCAAGGATCTACACAGTCTGGTACCCTGCCTTTGACTGATGAGGCAAAATATTCTGGTTTATCTACAGATGAAAATGATCTTTCTGTAAAGATTTCATTAGGAAATTATACTATCATTTTGACAGTAGGCAAAAGTAGATGCCTAGGAATCAAAAAAATAGGGTAAAGAGAATAGTTTGTCACTAAATATCTTATCCTTTTAATCATATCAATGGCTTCAAGTACAAATATAACCTCACTTCCCAATTGGGCATGAATGATCAATCCCTCCACCCCTTCCCTGTGGGGCCACTTTTGTCATTTGACAAATCCCATCCCTATTACAGGGGAAGGTGTCTTGGTGCTTGCGTATCACATGTAAATATCTTGATACCAAGGACATGTGCCATGGTATTCAGTAGTCAGCAGCTACCCTTGCTAGATTTTTTACTCCGTGAATTTGTTTTGTTTAATCTACATGTTACACAGAAGATCTACTCTGCTTGTTCTAAACCTGCATGCTGGTGGTTCCATGTAGGACTTCAAATTTCTATATTGAAAAAAATTACATGACCCATACTTACTGGGTGTTAAAAGAGTAAAGACAACAGCCAGCTCATCTAGCACTGACATTTCAGAAAGAAGTGTCAGTTCGCAGTTCTAAAGTGAAAATGGCTAAAAGGCCTCCAGCTACACCAATAAGAAAATTATGAGAAGAATTATAAAATGGCATTGAAGATACTATAAAACTACAATAAAAAATTAAGAGCTATGAAGACAGAGGAAAATTACACTTGATGATCTCATAACATGATTTAACTCACCAGTAATGAAGCGTGAGTCTGCCAACCAGCCTGGAGGGTAAGTTGCATAACTGGTTAAGCTTCGGCCCTGCAAATATCCATTGAAAACACAGAACAGAAGCGCTAACACAAAAGTGAAAAACGGTGTTGGTTTTCCTTGACGGATCAGAAGAGGAAATATGAGCGCCCTATAGCAAACAAAGAAAAGAAAATTTATTGTATTAACCACAAAAAAATATAATTTTGAAGTCCAAACTACCCTACTTTTCAAATTCTCAGCACCAATCCTGTTTGAAAGGATAGTTGCAGTAAAACATTAATTTTGTTGCCTAATTGGAATTACAAGGTCAGTCCTCTCTCTCTCTCATATGATGGAAATTTTGAACTTTTGATCCAGAGCAACTACTTTGGTGAGCGGAGTAACGGCAACTGATACTAAGCACAGACCATTTTTGTTCTCCTTTGTTTCTAAATCCTCAGCTGAATCATCAAGCTTTCTGAAAAGAGCCAGGTCTCAGGATACCTCCACCAAATCCCCCCATACTTCCAGGGCGAAAGTCAATCCCCTCAAAATTAACCTAACTGAGCTCAGTTTCCTCCCTACCCGGTAAGTCAAAACATTAATTGCTTCACCTCGATAATTTTGGTCTACTCTATGACACCCAACTGCCATCCCATTTGGGAAAGGAATCTTGATTGCTTTTCCTGGGGGATTATGCAAGTAAACAAACTAGATCCAAACAAGAAGAGCAGGTGAATATTCTTTTGCTCTTTCTTGTGGAACTAGCCAACTCCCAATGGCCATTGATTTAATTATAATCTATAATGATACAGAAGCAGGACTGCTGTAGCCTGAGCATTTTTCACGTGTTTTCTATCTACCCAAGGACTACTGCTTTAAAACAACCTTTCCAGAGAAATTACAGTCATAGCAGCTTTCACGAGAGTAACAAATTGATTAATAGGATCATTTAAAGCATGCTATTCTACAACAAACAGAACTAGGTAACAGAGGTCTCCTCCAGTCTACATTCACCACAGAAGAGTCCCTCAGTTTGGCAATAGCACCAAGCAACTGGAAAAAAGCAAACTGCAGCACAACTCAGCTTTCTGTACAAACCATTGCCTCGCATTCCTAGCTATTCCCAGACATCAAGGATGAGTTAAGATCCCATGCCAAAGCTAGTATCTTTACACTTAAGAAGAGAAAAAGATGGAGCAAAGACACAGTCCTGGGTTTTCAAAGGCCACTACCAGGTCAGCCACATGTCATATGCCACCTCACCATGAGGCTGTGGAATTCACTTGGTCAAAGGCAAGAGCTTTTCTCAATAAGCACTAGAAAACAACAACATATCAGCCACACAAGTGGCTTAAAATGAACCTGACAAACCTATCGCCCCTGTCTTGGTATGGTGGCAAAATTGCTTGTGGAGTATGGCCAGTAGCTACTGTCCATAACTTGAACACCAAGATCGCTCCAGCTAAGCTGCCTTCTCCAAGTATCTTTGCAAAATGCCTGAATACTGTTGACTACCGGGCAAAAGCTTTGCCAGTATTTTAATGAATCACTGAATATCCTGAGCTGGAGGAAACACACAGGTCTCATCCAATCCAACTGATGCAATGAACACTATGTTGAAAGGCAATGTTGAACGACAGAATTGGAAAATAGCTATTGTTTCACAATATCAAGATTGTATCAGTATACGGTGCTGAACTTTCCTTGTTGGAACACGATACCATTAAGACAGCCTGGTCAATCCATTGCTGAAGCAGGAGCCACCACGAGGCACAGGAGCAGCACAGCGATGGAGCGGCACGCTGCGGGAGCGTCAAGCGCTCCGTTTCCACGCCGGAGCATCGCAGCGCACAGCAAAACACACACAAGGCAGCCAGCACCGCCTCGCCGCGGCTATTTACCCAGCTACAGCAACAACACAGGGTATCGTAATGCAGCGAAGCAGAAGAGACGTCAGTGACTACTGTATTAAGTGAAAAACGCTAATTAACAGGAGAACTTCAACCCCTTCAGTCGGGGAGCAGCAGTCAGGCGTCTCTATGAAGACTGATCCCTTCTCCTGCTCCCAGCATCGCAGGGAACCCCCGCCAGCCGCCCCAGCCCCGCCGGTGCCCGCGGGCAGCGCCGCTCGCCAGATCCCGCACCTGTGCGCGTAGTGCAGCACGAAGCAGCCCAGCAGGACGCGGTTGGGCCGGGCGGCCGCGACCGCCCCGCCGCAGGCGGCGAGCCCGAGCGGGACGAGGAGGGAGGGCAGCTCCTGCAGCACCCAGGCAGCGCGGGCGGGCAGCAGCCAGCCGAAGCGCCGCGAGGAGTACCGGCCGTAGGGCATGGGGATGAAGCAGAGCAGCAGCGCGGAGATGGCACCCAGCGCAATCAGCGCGTAGGAGAAGAGCTCCAGCAGCCGCCGCTCCTCGGGGCCCTCAGCCCAGCGCAGCAAGGCGCACACGCCACTGTCGCCGCCGAGTCCCATCGTGCTCCGTTGCCTCGGTTCATCTGGCAGCGCCAGTGGCCGCCGGAGGTGTGGCGGGCACCGCCCCGCCCCTGCCCGCCCATTGTGGGCGGGGCCGGGCCGCGCCGGGCCGCGCCGGGCGCTCGGGAAGTTCCGCCGGGAAGGAGCGCTGGGAGAGGGTGGGCTCGCGCGTGCGCGCCCGGAGCACGCGGTAGCCGCGCGGTGCCTCCGGCCGAGCGGAATCGGGAGCGGGAGTGGGAGCGGAGGCGAAGCGGCAGCGGCCGCCCTTCCTTACGGTGGGGCTGGTGGCGCGACTCGG
>VZRN01001028.1:88926-152833 GCA_013397935.1 Dasyornis broadbenti | reverse complement strand
AGGAGCGGGGAGGCGGCGGCGGCGGCGGGGACCAGGCGGTGAGAGCCGGGCCGGGTGAGGTGCAGCGGGGCGGGGAGCGCCAGAGCCGCCCGGCTGACGGCGGAGCCGCTTTTCCTTCAGGGCTGGGCCGGCGGCTACCCCGAGATCGTGAAGGAGAACGAGCTGTTCGAGCGGTACTACCGGGAGCTGGGCATCGTGCCCGCCGGAGAGTGGGACGCGTTCATGGCGGCGCTGCGGGAGCCGCTGCCCGCCACGCTGCGCATCACTGGCTACCGCAGGTACGGGCGGGGGCTCCCGCGGGCCGCGCTCCGGACAGGGGGAGGTGTCCCGCCCACGGCAGGGGAGTGGAACTACGCGATCTTTAAGGCCCATTCCAACTCAAACCACCCTGTGATTCTGTGATTCTCCATCCGGTGTCCCTCCGGGTGTCTCTCGCATGCAGCCACGCCAAAGAGATTCTCCACTGCCTGAAGGAAAAATACTTCCGAGAGCTGCAGGACCTGGAGGTGGATGGCCAAAAAGTCGAGATGCCGCAGTCGCTGAGCTGGTGAGTGATCTGGAAGTGAGATAAAGCATTCTGCATATTCCCAGCATCCAGCTTGGCTCGCCGGTCTCTTTCTTCTGCCTCTGCCCTTTTCCCATCTCTTTTTACCCAGGTATCCTGAAGAGTTAGCCTGGCACACTAACTTGAGTAGAAAAATCTTACGCAAGTCCCCGCTACTGGAGAAGTTTCATCAGTTTCTGGTTAGCGAGACAGAATGCGTAAGTTTTAGACAGATCTTGATTTTTTTTTTTATATTCTGAGCAATGCTTTATTGAAATATATTATGAAAGATGGAGACTCTACTTTTTCTCTGAGAAGTTGAGTAGCTCAGAAGAATCTGGGTTTTGTATTGCAGTTGGCAGTGATGCATCCCATAATTCTGGTGCATAACTGCAATCACAGATATTTTTCCTAAACGAATTGCATTTTTTTTGTTGTTTGTAGATGCTAAAATGAGTCTCTGTAAAATAGTCAGTTGCTGTTAGAAATCAACTGTTTTAATCTGGTAAAAAGTGCATGCACGTGCATGACAACACTTAAGTGACGGATGTTTGTCGCTTGATTGGAGCCATTTCTCCTCTCTTTTGATCAGAAACTACGGCATTAATACAATTGGGGTAAATACACAATTATTAGAAATTACAGTTGGGTGAAATAACAAAATTTCATCCTAAGTTTATTGTAGTGCATTTCTGAATGCTTTATTATTTTACTACATAGCGATTTAAAAGTTTTGTTGCAAAAGAAATGCATTCTTTCATGGAATAAAAAGAAATTTAATCTCTTTTTTCCTTTCAAGGGAAATATCAGTCGTCAGGAGGCTGTTAGTATGATCCCACCTCTGCTGCTTGACGTTAGTCCTCATCATAAGGTAAGTAGAATATAACGTGCACTGAAGTTTTTTCTCTGAAATTAGCTTAATTAGACTACAAATCACAGCAGTATCAGGGCTGATCCACAATTCTCTTTTGTGTTACGTTTTATGCTTTCTGCACATTAACAGCAACACTCAACTAATGTTCAGATCAGAAACACTATCAGAGGAACATCTGCTTTTTCAGCTGTATGTAATACCCTACAAAAAACACTTAGGTTTTAAATAGTTGCATAGTCCTGTTTTCAAAGTGTAAATGTGTTTAGCTGCATCTGAGTTATGTATTCTTGTTTCAAACTGCTTTTAAAGTAAGATGACTGTTTTTAACTCCTCTCCATCACTCTGTGAACAGATGTGGTTTTCAATATGCAAATTATGGTATTCTTTACCAGGTAGATTTCACTCCTCTGTGCTTTTTGAAGAAGCTGGAAACTTTTTCTCTATAAATGTGTTAGACAAAATATTTTGGGTGAGCTGGGATATGGTGGCTTAACACTAATGGGATGCTCACTTTAACTGAAGTGTGTAAGGAATGCTCATGGTATTTCCTTATGGCATGTCATAGGAATGAGGATATCTGGTAGCAAACTTTCTCTTCTTTTGTGATGTTTTCATACTCTGCTTGTTTGCAGACCAAATCTATCAGGCGGCCTTACTCTCTTAGTCTGTTAAATTAGTGAGCTGGTTGTCTTGCTATCTCAAGCAGCTGCACAGTGTTTTTCTTTCTTCAGTTTTCATGCTGTATGTTAAAATGTTATGTTTATCAAACTTCTGACATATGGTTTAAAGACTAGTTTGTACATAGTTGTTTTTATATTAACCTTACTTAGAATACAATAGCTTTTCGCCTTGTGTTCTCCAACTTTCACCCCAACTCAGTGTATGACAGCTATGGCTGTTTTATGTGAGGCAAGGTCTTCTCATCTCTTGTAAGTGAATAGCAAATTGAAAGACTCAGTCCTGATGTGTCATAGGTGTATTTTGATTTTTGTCTGGAGTTGAACAATAGTGAACACATTCGTCTTAATATAAAATGCAAATTGTGGGAATGTTTTTGCTCACACTTTACATTGTATACGCTAAGTTAGCAGTATACAGGTTGTACAGCAAATGTTTAATTTGGGTGAGTATTTCAGCATTTTCCAGAAATGCATGTAAGATTTCACAAATTTGCTCACAAATCAGACTAAGAATAGGTTCTTTATCTCTCTAGTGCCAAACCCGCAAATGTTTAACCATGTAACAATGCCCTGACTTGTCATTTAGGACCTTTTATGGTCCTTAGTGCCTTAGCTTATGAGCTGCTTGTTAGGACTAGAATTGCAGGTTACTTTTCATGCTTAACCAGCATGTTCTGTATGTTATGTCTAACATGCTGATTCTGTCTTCCACAAAGATCAAATTAATGATTGTCAAATCTCCCTGTAGCTGTGTTCGTTTTTAATCTATTTTTCACAATTTAATTTTCCCTCACCATCAGTTTTCTGGACAGTTTTAGAGCATGATTAGCCTTGTATATTCTTCATTATATTTTGCATTATCTGCTAAAGTAGAAGCCAGTAGCATCACAGCTCTTTATACTGTCTTGCAGGGTGTGTTTCATTTGCATTAGCACTGCTACATGACAGCACATGCTCTCTGGAGCTCTCTGTGTTTCTCTCGGGGCTGTCTTCTGGTTCAGTCTTGTTCATACCAGAGGCTTGCATGAGGATCTGAGCAGATCATTCCCATCCTTCTTGCTGTTGCATGATTTCAGCAGATTTTTACTGGAGCCAGAGGTCCAGGAGATAGACATATGTTTCTGAAAATCTGTAGCTAGGCAAGAGAAAAGACTGAGCTTCCTTGCATAACAGAAAGGTGTGAGATGTCAATTGATTTGCTGTGAAAGTGACTCTACCAATGACTCACAAGCCAAGTTGGTGATAAACCAGGATGGAGAAATATGCTAGAGTTTAGGTGTTGGTGTCTCTGTTCTTCTGTTCAGCTGCCTCAGGGCAGTTCAAACACTTCCCAAGTGCTTCTTGCAAGATAAAGAAATGAGATCTATACTGCCCTGATTTTTTGCATTGAAATGTAAATGTATGGGGAGAGAGAGCAATTAGTTCTTGTAAAATCTATATAAACAACTGTCTTTGATTAATTTATTGATAGTGTAAAGAAAAGTACTACTAGCTCTTGAATATAACTTATATGTGTGTGTATATGTAAAGTTCCAGTTAACTGCAGTTGGAATTGCTTGTGAACTGATAAAAGGATCATACCTGCATATCTGTATTCAGGTTCCTCTTTCAAATTTTATTTCAGCTGATGTTTTTGTTCCCTACAAACAACAGTCCTTTTTATATTTTTGACCCTCAAAGGTAAAGCATACAAAGAACAGGATTGTACTTTTTTTGGTGTTCAGAACAATCATAATTCTGCATATTCAAAAATATTTAATTTAAACAAGAACACAGTAAATTTCTGTGGGCAGGACTTCGTTAAACTTTCTTATATTTGTAGATTCTAGATATGTGTGCTGCACCTGGATCAAAGACTGCACAGCTCATTGAAATGTTGCATGCAGACATGAATGTTCCTTTTCCCAGTAAGTCTGGAAAATTCTAAAAACTTTTGTGACTTGGAATTTCTGCTTTTTCTTGTAGTAGGTTATTTTTGACGTCACAGATGAGTGACTGCATTTAACTACATATTAAATTCCCAAAGGGGTTGTTACGAGATGAAAGGTATCCCACCTCTGATTTGAAACTTTACTGGCTTCCTTTGCATGAAAAAGAGAGATGAATTATATGTATCTTTACAGTTCAAACTACAGTACATGTGATTAGAACTTAGTTCTGTATGTAAAATATACAGGTTTACTTAGTAGATAATGACCCATGAGCCTCTGTGGTTTCGTGGTATCTTGCAAATACTGGATTAAGCTGCTTTAGACTTAAAGCAGTTGTGATATTTATCATTTTTGTAAGTTTCAGAATCTTTATTTTTTGTTAGATGCTCACAGAAAATACTGCCCATTGAAACTGTAAAGTTGTAGAGAGTGTGGATTCTTTCTACATTCTACTGAAAATTTGCTGATGCAGAGATTGTCTTTGGTGACAGTGGGGTATTTTTCTCTTTTACGGGTTTTACTTTGGAGAGTTGAAGGGCCTTGGCTTTGTCTTACTGCCGCTGGATGGGAGCTAAAACTCTTGAGACTATAACATGTCAATTCACCTTCAACATACTTCAAGTTATTTTAGCCTTTTATTTTAAGGGCTCCTCTTCATAAGCAGTCTTTTAAGTAAAAATCTCTAGTGTAAGGTTTACACAACTTTTGAAGATCAGGTAATAAACAATGTAAAATTATTTGGCTGTTGAATAGTAAAGCGTTTTCCCACTACTTTGTGTTCCCAGAGGGTTTTGTAATAGCCAATGATGTCGACAACAAGCGCTGCTATTTGCTGGTTCATCAGGCTAAGAGATTAAACAGTCCATGCATCATGGTGGTGAATCATGATGCCTCCAGCATTCCTAACCTACAAATAGATGTTGATGGAAGAAAAGAGATCCTCCACTATGACAGGATTTTATGTGACGTCCCCTGCAGGTACTTTGCATGGATACTTGAATACATGGATTTGACTGCTTTAAGTGCAGTGCTAAATTTTTTGTGTTACTGAATCGTGCCTTTTGAGTAGCTTAGTGAGTTAGGATTTATAGTGACTTCTGAATGCCTTTAGCTGTCTTAAGCGTAGGGATACAGAATCAAGGTGAAGTTTTTCATTCCAAGTGGTCCTTAAATTTGTTTGGCTGATGGGCTTTAAATTTTGACCTTATCCTCAGGATACTGAAATACGGTGAGAAAACAAAACAGAACAGTGTAGGAGAACTAGTTATAAGGGAGAGGGACTGTTATTTCTGTGCTGCTGTAAGTGACTTGGATGTGGAATGAGTTTTACACACAAATAATACAAATCTGTTCAACCCCTGTTGCAGCGGAGATGGAACCATGAGAAAAAACATTGATGTGTGGAAGAAGTGGACAACACAAAACAGTTTGCAGCTTCATGGGTAAATATGCTTATTACTCATCTGCACTTCTTCCATTTTTCTCTTCTTTTTCTGTATCTTCAACATCTGCATGCATTCACATGTTAATATATGACAAAGCAGAGACTAAGGAGAGTCACTTTCCTCTCAGATCAAGAGCTTATGTACTTTTCAGAGGAAGTGTAGGGTTTCAGATGTGAGGAGTGGAGCATGTGAATCTAAATTGCTTGAATTCTTACGAATATCTGACATTTTAATGTTCTTTGAATTGATTTATACCGGGTAGCTAATAAAACAGAACAAATCACTTGGTTGGGATTCATAGCATTTAGGCATGTAAAATACCGTTGGAAAATACAGCAAGTTGTAAAATTTAATAGTGGTATTTTAAAGTCTTTAGGATACTAGAGATCATACATAAATGGTTTTGGTTACCTGAGATGGATATATGTAGACTGATGGTGAATGAGTAGTTAGCCTAGTGCAGGCACACAGTAAAATGTAGTGATTGAAGTGAGACAAGAAAACTTAGACCATTTTACTGTGTATTTTTAACAAACTGGGGATGCCATTGATTACTGTGACTCAGCTGATCTACTTCTTGGCAACTGATTCATTATTGCAGGTTTCATTTTAATTGTAAGTATGCAAGCAGGGTCTAAGCTTGTGGACCAGCTCAGTAATGCCTTTCTCAGAAGGCCACTGCTAGCTAAGATATGTTGTCCATAATATTTCAAATAGTCAGATTACTCCTCATTTTAACTCTGGATTTCTGGGAAGAGTCATGTGTTAATTTTTCTAGTGTTGAGTATTTTATAATAAAATTGATGGGGCACTAGAAAGAACAAAATAGAGAATGTTATGTTAAAAGTTATCCTGCATTAGTGTTAATGTTTGACTTAATTGCTGTTTTAATTTGGTAGGTGTCATTGTGAATGTGTCAGCAGTACAGGCTGCACCAAGCTGGCTTTGTTTAACACTGACTGTAATTTGTGTACTGCTGACAGCTGTAAAACTCCCCAAGTGCTGGTTTAGTCCATGGGCAGTTGTGTGTCTGCAGTAAAGCTTCTTTTAGGTTCCTGAATGATAGCTGGCTAGATCAAGAGTGTTCTGTTAGATTGCAGTTAAGGATTGCAACCCGTGGTGTTGAACAGCTGGCAGAAGGCGGGAGAATGGTGTATTCCACATGTTCCTTGAATCCCATCGAAAATGAAGCTGTGATTGCATCTCTGCTGGAAAAGAGTCAAGGTGAGAATGTGAGCTTGAACAGAGTGGGGAATTCTATTTTTTTTTTTTCCTCCTTTTTATTTTTCCCCTCAGCCCAGAAAAGGATATGTGTATGGTTGTACCAGTGATAAGCTTAGTGTGGGTAATATGCTCCTGGTTTGCAAAACTATGGAAATTTTTTGGTACCGGTAGGATTTCATTAATAAACTTGATGGGGCAAGTTGCTTTGAGCATTCTTCTTAAATGGGCATGAAGCAGCTGCAAATACAAACCCTGAAGAGTTGTGTTAATGATACAGAAGACACTTCTTCAGATCAGTGGCACAGTCTCTGTTATCTGACTCCTGCTAACTGCTTTCACTGGTTGCAGTCCATGTCTGATATTCATAATTCCTTTGGAAATATCAGTGTGGAACTTTGCTGCTGTGCGCTATAGGAGTAAAAGGCCTGGAGTGTAGTTAAGCAGTTAGAGCAAGGTTATTGTACACCTGTAGGTGGGAGTCACTGGTACCTTTAGCATCCTTTGACCCACATTTTGACGGGCTTGGAATTTTAATGTGTTTAAACTCAAGGGTTTTTTGCATTTTTGACTTGCACATGAAGGCTGAGGTAACGAGGTGGAAGAATTGAGATGAGCTGGGAAGCTGCACTGCATCACTTGGATGAAAGTAGGGCTTAGTAGCCCATTTGGTAGCTGGTGTATATTGTTTTTCTGAATCAATAACCTGAAATTTGGAAACGTCTAATTTGATTTGACATGAAAAGTTCCACAGACTTTTTTAAGTTGAGCCTTTTACAGAGCAGAAGAAGCTGGATTGCTCCTGGAGCTGCACTTTTTCTGGAAGTTGGTAGATGTTTTGTGTAATGTCTACAATCTGCCAGTAACTGTTCTGGCACCAAATTATGCATAAAATTTCATTGTCTCAGAGAAAGGACTTTAGCTAAATTGTTTGCAGGTTAATTAGGAACTGACTGTTCAGTTTTCCTGCTCTTCTCTGCACTGGGGCGGGCTCACTTCAGGTGCTGTCTGCAGTTTTGGTCACTGCAATATTAGAAAGACATTAAACTATTAGAGAGCGTCCAAAGGAGGGCAAAGATAGTAAAGAGTCTGCAGGAAAAGCCTGATGAGTGGCTGAGGTCACTTGGTTGGTTCAGCTTGGAGGAGAGGAGACTGAGGGGAGACCTCATTGAAGTCTACAACTTTCTCATGAGGCGAAGAGGAAGGGCAGGCACTGATCTCTTCTCTGGTGACCAGTGACATAACCCATAGGAATGGCATAAAGTTGTGTCAGGGGAGGTTTAAGTTGGATATTAGAAAAGGTTTTTCACCCAGAGGTTGTTGGGCACTGGAACAGGCTCCCCAGGGAAGTGGTCACGGCACCAGCCTGACAGAGTTCAAGAAGTGTTTGGGCAATGCACTCAGGCACATGGTGTGACTCTTGGCGTGTCCTGCACAGGGCCAGAGTTAGACTCAATGATCTTGGTGGGTCCCTTCCCACTCAGCTTACTCTGTGATTCTGTGAAAGGACATTTTTATTTAAAGGTAGTTTTTTTGATAGATGTGGACATGTTTTCAGTAAATTACAGTATGCTTCGCTTATTGAAGGCCGCAGAAAGCCAGCATTAATTTTAACAATGACAAGATTGGAAACCATTAAGAGCTAGTTTGAATAGGAGCAGAAAAGCAGTAGGATGTGAGGGCCAGCAGTTGCACCACCTGGGACAAATTCAGTAATTTGATGGAAGGATCTTGACTGGCTGTGACGTTCGGATCTGGTCTCTGCCCAGTGGAGGTATTTTGAGGTATACTGGGAGGCTATGATTTATCTCAGCAAGTGAATATTAACCTTGGAACTTGAACACAGCTGTAGCTAAAGAAGGTAGTAGTGAAGAGGTAGTGCAGTGGTCTGCAAGGGGCATTGTACCTCAAGAATTAGCTCAGATCAGTCCAGAAGGTTTGTTGGTACTTTCTAGCAGTGTTACCTTGCTGCTTGTGGAGACGAGAGAGTGCTTTCCCCTTAGGGCTGAAGGAGTAGGGAGAATACCTTTTTGTACCATGTAGAAACTATTGGAAATTGTAGTACTCTGGTGGATTCTTTAGTGCCTGATCGGTCTGATGTAGTCTTGAGACATCAACTGAAGTCATGCTGCAGGGAGGCAAGAGTATTCAAAGGATGGATGCAAAACATCAAGTGTAATCACATATGAGATGCCATTTTTGAATTTGTCTATGAATTCATGTATCTCTTTTTGATTTATTTAAAAGACTTTCTTAAACTGTCACTAAGAGTAATGCGGTTAGTCACGTAGAACAGGTTGATAAATTGTGTACAACATGAGAAAAAGCCTACCTGATTGTGTAAATAACTTAAGTATTCAGAATCACAGAAAAACAAAAGTTATTCTCTAGGGAGATCACCTATTTAAACAGTAAATTTTATATCATTCTTTCTAGCTTTCAGACAACTTGAAGCTTTTATTTAGTAGATTAAGCTATACTCTGTTGATATTTCTTGTAGTAATTTGACATATTTTAGGCTGATAGTCTTCTGCCCTGTTAGTTTGATGGTACTTACCTTATTGTTAAACAGTTTGGAATTTTCTTTTCCATTTAAAAAAATAAAAAGTTCTCTTTTCTTTCTCACTGGAATGTATTGGGATTGTAAATCCTTAAGATTATAATAAAGTAGGCATTTCAGAAGGCTTAGTTATACTAAAAGTTATTCCCTGAAAAATATTTAATCCGTGTAGTAAATCCAAATACTAAGTAAATGAGAATGAAAACTTCAGTGATTGCATTGCTTAGAACACTGATGTTTAATGATACAGGTCATAGAATAGTACTCTGCAGCTGCTACAAAAATTATCTAACTGTTATGTTTTGGTTAATTTATAGGTTGCAGCTTATGTAGGTATTATTAACAGTTCTTCTTACCTTCTTTGTTCATTTACGTGGTAGTAGTTGTATAGAATTTTATTTCTTGAAAATTTTAAAAAGTAATATTCTTACAATGGTCTTAAAACTTGAAAGAATGCTATTTTTATAGACGTTAATAAGCAACGTAACTCTTACATTCTGTTTTCAAAAACATTTTTATTCTTGGGATTTCAGGTGCCTTAGAACTTGCTGATGTTTCTTCCGAGTTACCAGGTTTGAAGAGGATGCCAGGGATTACAAAATGGAAGGTATTTAACCTGATATTTTTGTGAAGTTCTTGGTCTGTGGTAGAGTGTTAAATTAGGGAAATTCTGAAGTGTAACATTTCACAACATGAGGCTGAGCTGGATTAATGGCAGCGATTTGATGTTTAGGGAGAGAGCTAAGCTGAAACTCTTCGTGAGGGTAAATTCTTGTCTCCTCATCTGCTCTCCTCTGCTTCTGGGTTTCTTTCCTCTGTGTCCTATATTTTCTTGGTATAATTCCCTTTTCTGTTGTGTGTATGTGGCCTGTAGATGGCAACATAATTTCAGCCACTTTTAGTGTTATCCATCCATCTCCATCTTCAGAGTCTGTGAATGTTATATTCTGCAGTTCTTCAGCTGGTCCATTTGAATCATTTGGAAGTAAAAGCTGTGAAACTGTTTCTGCAAATAAGCCATAAAACCTGCTGCAATGTGACTAATCCTAGAATATTAATAGAATCCTGTGTTTTGTTTCAGGCCTTCAGTGATTTAAGTTCTGGAAACAAACTAATGGGAAGGGGCAAAAAAACCCAAAGCTGCTTCAGCTTTTTGTTAAGAGTATAGTCAAGAAGAGTAGAAAGCCATCCTGGTAGTAGGGAAATAAACTCTAATTTATAAATAACATAAATTTTAGTGCCTTTGCAATGCCGTTGGTGGTTCTGTCTTACCATCTCACTAGTCTCTTGCAATGTCAGACGGGTTTATGCCTGTGTGCAGGCTAATGAACAAGATTCATGGGATAAAGATTTATTTATGCTGTTCTACTGGAAATCCAGCTTAGAAACTAGCTAGTTTCTTTCTTCGTACAGTTCCAAAAGTTTACACTGTGTGCTTGTACCTAAAGAGTAAATGAAAAATGCATAATTGTGGCTTTGTGATCTTAATTTTACTTTTTCTTGGTACTCTATAAAGCTGCTATATATGTTTTTATGTTATGATCCCTAAGGGTTTATTGTATTCCCTGTAGCATCTGTTTCTCTTTTTGCATTTGAAGTATAAATCTCCCTAACAGGTCTTTTAAAAACTAATTGAGAATTTCTTCAGCCCTTATTTGCTGCTACTGTGTTTTTTCAGGCCTCACTGACTAGCATGTCATTGTGCATGTATTTGCTT
The DNA here is from genome assembly GCA_013397935.1 of Dasyornis broadbenti. NCBI lineage: Eukaryota > Metazoa > Chordata > Aves > Passeriformes > Dasyornithidae > Dasyornis > Dasyornis broadbenti. The sequence goes on along the minus strand of VZRN01001028.1, from coordinate 141,861 downwards.
GCTTTGGTGCTGTTTTTACTTGGTGTACTGTTTTGTTCCCTGGTAGCAGCATTTGTTTTCTGGGAGCTTTGTGACTGGTTACACTGAATATTCCTGAGGGTCAGTTGACTGTAAATCTCTGGAAACGGCAAAAACAGAAATAAAGTTTTGTTCAAGGGACAGTTAGTGCTTGGAAATGGCATTCAGTATTCCCTCCTTAAGCCAGACAATGAGTGAACTCCAATTAATTCTTTTGGTCTTGAAGGAAGACACTTTTTAAGTCTAGATTGGTCATCTGCTTCTGCAATACTTTTACTCTTCATTCTGCCCTAACAGGTGGTCAGTAAAATGTGCAATAGAGAAGAGTTCAGCATGTTCTTTGGTGCTTTGTCATTCTACCAGTCATACCAGCCTACCAGTTAGGCTGGTAAACCAAAACTGGAACAGCACAGGGCTGTTAGGCATTTCTTCTGGTAAATCCAAAATAGTTCTAGATTTGTTTAGACTTCAGTTATTTATCACTTATGTTGTTGGTTTTTCTCAAGCTTGAGTCGTGACTTCCAAAGAAGAGCAGTTCAGAAGTACAATCTGTACTCCATCTAGCACTATGAAATGTAGCATATTTTGACTTGAAATACTAATTCTGTAAGTACAGTAACTTCTATTTCAGGAGATGTGGAAAGGCACAAGGTGTGATCTGATCAGTGTCTGAGAAGTGCCAGACTTCATGATGCTGAAATCTGTGTTCCAAAGTTTGTAGTGAAATTGTAATTTAGATAAATGTTACATTTCATTTCCAGTAGAACACTTAATTAAACTTTCAAGACAATCACAATGAGATGTATGAAACTGTGGAGGCCTATGCCCCAGGTCAGAAAGACTGATCCCTTGTTCCTTTGCCATTCCCTTGGATCTTCCCTGTTGGCTCTTGTATCCTAACCCCGCCTATGTATTGCCCCTATGCCTCTAGACCATTGGCCTCCTTATGCTCTCTCCACCCCCACCAACCCCGTATAAAATCCTAGACTTCTTCCTTGTTCCTTCTCTTCTTCTCATCCCCTCACAAGCATGGTTGGAATATACTTCTCTCATGGATCCTTCTCGCCTCGCTGCTGTCGACCATGTTATCAGCTATCCGGTGTGTGCTTGTAACGTGTTATATGTGGCAACTTTGCCGAGCGGCTTCTGCTGCTAAGACGATCCTGGAAGGTTGCAGCATTCACTTTACCAGCTGCAGCATGAAACCACTTCATCATACTTGCCAATCCTGAAGTCACCATTGCTGTAACTTCTTTATTTTGTTGCCTTAACAAGAAAAATGGGCCTTCATTTCAGTCATCAATTTTATGCATTTGCCCTGTGCATCCCTGGTTGGGACTTTTCTTACAGCTTTAGCATCCAGTACAAAACCAAACTTCTTGAGCTCTGAAGTCAAATTTTCCCTGGCTTCTTTTTTCACTTTGCTATCCTTTCTTGAAGAGCATTCAGAATGCCTTCCTGTAAGAGTTGGTTCTAACCTTCTGCTTGTATCTTAAGAGCCCATCAAAAGCTTTGACCCTTAGCCAGGCTGAGGTGATCTTATGTCTACACAGTGTCTTAGAGTGGATCTGTAGATATGTTCTGAGTTCTGAGTAAAGGTACAGACTCAAAATTCACGGGGGTGTGGTTCTTCAGCAGCTCTCCATGAAAGCATCTCTGTCAGTAACCTGTATGTGCCTGTGTCATGCAGCTTCCTGCCTACAAGCTGTTGTGTTGCACTCTTGCATATTTCTTAAGTCATGAAATTGGGATTCCTCAGTTCTGATCTTTATAGACTGCAGTAACTCTTTTCCTTTGTATACTGCTTGGAAGCTGCCTATAGCAGAATGTTTCACAGCCAGTCTCATAGGAAAAAAGGAGTAGGGTATCCTAAATCTGATGGCTCACTGATCTTTTATATTTCACCAGTGTCCTTCCACTGGATTTTGGTCGTTCACATGTTTCAGCAGGTTACCAGAGATCTTTGTAGTTGCATCAGCACCAGTCTGCACTTTGTTTGCGTGTTTCTTGAAGCATATGAAGTGGAGCAAAGAGCTGCAGCTGGCAAGAATCTGCTACTCTGAAGTGCCCACGTACAATGCACAAAGAAACAATACACTTTAAAGAACTTAATTTTCTACACCGGAAAATAACTTCTCTTTTTGATGTCTGAACCTTGGTTTGCAAGTATTTTAATTAAAACTTGTAAAACGGTAGCCTATATTCTTCACTGTATTTCTGTTTACCCCTTTGAAGGTGATGCTGAAAGATGGGCAGTGGTTTGAAGAGTGGAAAGATGTGCCTTCAAATAGACAAACACAGATACGTCCTACAATGTTTCCAGTGAAAGATGAAGAGAAGCTAAAGGCAATGAATCTGGAGCGCTGGTAAGTTTTCCAGGAGTAGATCTTATGAGGATTTGATGTACCATGTATGGTTGTGGGCAAATTATAATTAGGTCAGATTAGGAGTGTGTAGGTATGAGTATATTTTCATTGCTTCATATACAATGGCAGCGCACAATATTTAAATTCCAGTGAACCAGGAGCAATTACTGCGAGTTGCGTAAGAGGAATAAGTACTCACATGAAAAGGTCAAATTCTCTGCACCCAATAGAGATAAAAAGTCAAAATTATTGATAAAGTATGTAAAACGTCAACATTTTAACAGTATGACTTACTTGCTATTAAAGTCTTTCCGTAGCTATTCTAAAAATATTGTTTAGAAATGAGTCATTAAAGCTCAGACGTGAAGGGTGAAATGAGCGTGTTGCGTTGATGCAAGTAATTTTGCCAGAATGCACTATTTTAGATCCTGTTTCTAGTTCGATAAAGTAAATCTGCACAATCCTACTGGGAATACTTATCTTATCCTGAAAGTAAATATAAATGTGGCCTTTCTAGTATTTTGTGAGAGTCCCAATGCAGCTGTGAATGTACTGCAACCTTTTTTTTCTTTTTTTCTCCAGTCTTAGAATATTGCCACATCACCAGAACACTGGTGGTTTCTTTGTGGCTGTGTTAATAAAAAAGTCTCCAATGCCATGGAATAAACGTCAGCCTAAGGTAACTTCTTTTAAATGATCTAAAATGTTAATTACTAATAATGTTACAGGATTTTTTTTTTTAAGTTTGCACATAATAGAAAACATATTATAACTGTTCTGTATCTACCCTTCAGTTATAGTTCAGTGTGTCAATTAAAAATAAATTGCTAAATCCATGAAGTACTTAAGAAAAAAACCATGACAAGTTTTAAAATAGGAAAAAAAAAAGGGGGGATTTTGAAATTATAGTAAAACAACAAGATAAATCTTGACCCTAAAATTAAGGGTTTGAAATAATTACAGAAGCAGATTATATTGGATAGCTAAAGATGTCACTTCCTTCAGCTGTGTGTGGTCCACCTGCTACAGGCTTTTTTCTGCTGTGTTGTAAGCTGATTCTGATTTCAGTTTATCTTACTCTGTGGCTGGTTGCTCAGAAGTGATTCACTAGCAGATTAGCAGATCAGCAGCACGGGGAATGGATGTAAAACTGTTTGGAGCAGCAGCTTCAGCCGTTTGACTTTAATCCATTTGTTGTCAATTGTCTTTAAAATCCTGTCAACAGGATTTTAAGTTGATGTGATTTATTTGATCTCTTAGACTGTCATGTTTGTGAGAAACACTTCTTGTTTGAATCCCTTTTAGGTGTTAATGTTTATTTGATTTGCTTCATTACAACAACTTATGAGTAAAATGTATGTGGCAGTAGGGAAGAAGCATTTATTCAGAAGCGAGCACCCTCCAAATAGTTTATGTTGTTCTAAGCTGAACGTCGTAGCACTCTTACAGAAGGTGTGCAGCAGCAGGATGCGTGTGTCACTTCAAATGTTAGGAGGAAAACAGCAGATCCTATTTTAAAATAGTCTTCTCTAAGTGCTTGAACATGATTTTGTAGATGGTACAAGAGTAGTTTTCTTGAACAGTTGGTATGAAACTGTCCAGATCAGTACTAGAGGTAAATGCAATTTACAGTGGTATCCTGATCTAGTAATCAGATTAACTCCTTGAATGGATCTGTTTAAGCACTTGCATACAAATTGACAAGAATTAAGCACATACAAAAAGAGAACATAGGTACCTTCTGTTACAAGCTGGATACTATTTCTGCTTTTTTGAAAATCCTGTAATTTGAAATAGGTTCATCAGAAATTACCACAAAGAACAGGAGATACTGAAGTGACAGCAGCTAATTCAGGCAATGGTTCTGACTGTATAATTGAAGAACCAACACTTGCTGAAAATGAAGAGTCTAAGAAAATGCAAGAATTGCAGAATTCGGACACTGAGCAGAGCAAAAAGGAAGGAGTATGCGGGTAAGGACCATGTCTAAGTATTTGTCCTGTGACAGCTTCGTAATTGCTGAGTATTCTGTAGTTCTTTTGTTTGTTAGAAGTCGATCAAGAAGAATTAATGAATTCATTCAGTTGTCTTGTATTTCCATGTTTTGTGTCTTGTCTGTCTTTCAGCAAGTGTGGAAAATAACCAGTTTTCTTATTATCATTTGTGAAGTCTGTTAGTACTTTCTTCCCCATTAAGGAAAAAACTCCTTTCAGAAGTTAACATTTGGAAGATCTGTATTGTCTTTACAATCACGCCAGCAGAAATCTCTGTTTACTTGTTTTAGTGAGTTCTGTTTTTGAAACAGCTGCTCAAAGCACTGCTTCACTTCCTCATTTTAACAAGTTAAATTGTGTGTAGTGTTAGTAAAGCACAAGAAAATGCCAATATTCTGTTTGGCGTACTGTTGTTACCATAAGCCAAGTGTTGACTGAATGAACTGAATATACTGATTTTAAAACAAATACTTTTAGTGAAATTGACAGTGCAATGTTTTCTTTTTAGACCACCACCATCTAAGAAAATGAAGTTGTTTGGTTTTAAAGAAGACCCTTTTGTTTTTCTCCCTGAAGATGATCCATTGTTCCTTCCTATCCAGTAAGAAAAAAAAAGTTTCTGTTTTAGCAGTAAGATTCCTATTGGTTCAGGGATATTAGTAGTTCAGGTTCAGTTCTTTATAAAAGATGGGTCTCGTTGGTCTTATATAAAAGTTTATGCCTGACTTTGCGCCAGGGCCCCCTCTCCTCAACACTTAAATACTTAAATGAAAATAGCCAACTAGAGTTTGCACTGGAAATATTCCAGTGTGTCTCAGTGTCTGTAACAGCTTGTCTTTTCTGATGTGATGCAGCTTAGAAAGTCTAATCTTTGTGTTCTGAAGCCAAAGTGCTAAGTGTTTGCAGAGATAGCTGGAGGAAATGGGCTAACCCATGCATTTTGAGTATGTGATTTTATTGCTCAGTTAATCAAAACAAGTATTATGGCCACAGGAAGTTTTACGCATTGGACCCATCATTTCCCAAGATGAATTTACTGACTCGAACTCAAGAAGGAAAAAAGAGGCAGCTGTACATGGTTTCTAAGGAGCTAAGGAATGTGCTTCTGAACAATAGTGAGAAGATGAAGGTATGGTTCATAAGCATCAGTGGATATCTCCTTGAACTTGCCAACTGTACTTTTTTTTTATATAGAGGATTAGCCTTCTGACAGGCTTTTTATTTTTAAAGTCTGGATTAATGTTTTCGTCTCTGTCCCTCCTGTGTTAGAGATGAAAAGTTAACCCTGAGAAGTAAATAACAGTCTCTGAGATGAAAATCAGTGCATTTTTGGTGGATGAAAGAGAACTTAAAAGTAGAGAGAGGGAACATATAACTGCTGTGTGTGTGCCAGCATTTTTATGTAATCTTCAGGTAACTTTACAAGTTTACATTGACGCTGTTGTATTTATGAGCCCCTTAATTATAGAAGTATTAAAAGCTTTGAAAGCCTACGGAAAAGATAAGTTCAGCTGAATTATTTACTGGCTGTGTTACATAGGGACAGCGTTTCAAAGTAATTTTACCAATTAAACATTTTGAAAGTTCATTAAGCTGAATGATAGTGAGATAATAAGTAGTTTTTGTGAATTAGAGGGCAAAAACTTTTTTTAAGATTCCCTATGGAAAATGTCTTGCAAATGCTAAAGATTTATCTCAAAAGTCATTGTGTAATTTAGGTTGGAATGAGTTCATCTAGTCCAGTTTCCTCCCTACGTCAAACAGAGTTGACTTCAAAGCTAAATCAGATACATTATGGGGCCTTGTCCAGTCAAATCTTGAAAATTTTTGAGGATATTCAGTACATCTTTGCAGCAGATCTTCAAGATGGATGAATAATTATTCTTTATCCCCCACGCAGGAAGTGGCTACATAACTGACAGAATTTTAAGAAATTGGTGCATTATATTAGGTAGTGAGACTTCGAGTACCACAAAAGATAGATAGAGTGTCCGAATAGTCATCACTTGTACATTTTTGGAATCCTGTCCTTAATTTGCTTTCCCAGCATCACACAGAAAATTCTTACTCAAACTAAAATTAAAATTAGATATTAATAGTTTGTTGCCCTCATTTTAAGACTACCATTTCCTCACACTGTTCAGTTTTCAATATGGAAAGGAGTAAAAGGCATTTTATGTTGAAAGAGCTACACATTTTTATAGTGGGAGTTCCTTTTTCCATTGGATGAATTTTCACATTAATTCAGTGGCCAGTGCAAATGGACTTTTAGTCAAAGAGTTGAGAAAAAACAAGTTCAGAGTGGTGATTTAGAATTTCTACTCCCTACTGATGCTTATTGGCTTTGCTGTTTGCAGGTTATTAACACAGGGATAAAAGTCTGGTCTCGCAACAGTGATGGTGAACAGTTTGGATGTGCATTCAGATTAGCACAAGAGGTAATTGCAAAGCATTGTGTTTTCAAAGGAGATACTTTGGTTTCCTCGAGAGCCGGTAAAACAGTTGGCATTAACATCGTTAGATTATGATAATATAAATTTTCAGTATGGTTTAAATGCGAAAATTGTTCTCTGGTATTAGATAAAGCACATGCTGTCTTTAACAGTTTTCCTTCAGAAAGTAGTCGTTGAATTTTGAAATAATTGTGTTTATTTATTAAACAGGGAATTTACACTCTGTACCCATTCATTCATGCAAGGATTATAAATGTCTGCATAGAAGATGTCAAAATTCTGCTAACCCAGGAAAATCCATTCTTAAGTAAATTTAGCAGTGAAACACAGAAGAAAGTCAAAGACATGGGTAAGCCTGCTAATTTTGCTGTCACAAAATTATTTTTATACACTACACAGAAGACTATGAAAATCCTGTAACATAAACTGTGTTTGCTAAAAATTTTGACTAAAGTTATTTTAAATATACTTGTTAGGTAAGTAAGCATTACTGAAAGCCAGTGTGCTGCTAGAAATTGTAGTCCTTTCTGATTACAGCCTTTAAGGTTTTTGAACTTTAGAGAGCAGAAGAGTTGCCAGACTTATGACTTCGACAAAGCAGTGCTGTGAGGCAGCTTTTAAAATACCTGATGAACAACGATTTTATATATGCTTCTGATTTTTCTGCCTGTTAGTGCTCCAGCTGAAACTGTTTGTCATCTGCAGTTGGTGTCATGACCTTATGTATCAAATATAGTTACTCAGATTTGGTTTTCTGAAATATTGGGAGCAATGCCTACTCGTATTAAACTTTTATTTCCTCTACACTGGATGCTTCAAGAAATGAAAATTGATTTTCAGCCTTTTGTTCTTGTTTTATTTCCAACTCATTGCTGATCTTTGTACTTCTGTGTTTAATGAGACAAAATTGGAAGAAAAAAATGTTCTAAAGTTTGGACTGGTATACTCTTATGTTCATTTTAATTAAGTAAAAGTTCCTTGCTAGATTCACTGAGTAAATTAATCCACTGTGTGGGTTTTGTATTTTAATTTGTTTGTTTGGGATTTGGGAGGAGGCAGAGCTGGCAATTGCTTCTGTAACTAACTATATAAATCTTTCGGTTTGAAAAAAAAGAGAATAAAATCTGCTGTTGTCTGTAGTTCAGTACATCTACTGATGCAGATAACTGCTAACCATGTCATGCTCTGTGGTTGTCTAAAAACTTGTTTTCTTGAACATTTTCAGATTACAATCATTATACCATTGTACCAAGTAACACATCTGTTTTGTTTTTGTTCCCCCTTCCCTGTAGCGATGGGAAGTATCGTTCTGAAGTACGACCCAGACCCTGAGTAAGTAGATGTGTTACTTTCCATTATGCACTTTTAAGACCTGGATAAGAATTTATTTTCACTAAGCAAAAACAGAAGTAGAGGCATAGAGATGCAGTGAGGGAAACAGTAAAGCCAGATAGGATACAGAGAATATGACAGGGAAAGGAACTCTCTTTTCTGTGAATTCTTAAAACAGTGTAGGATTTAGCTTTATAAAGGACAGCTCGTAGTTGTGCCAGAGATCCACAGTTCACTGTATGTGATTTATTTGTTTGTTTCCCTATAAAGTCCAGCATTTGGAATGAAGAAAGTTACTTTTTATTGTGCCTTTTTGTGGAAAAAGTAACTTTTGTAGACAAAACTCTTGAGAACTTTTTAAATGTAAACTTTCATCTTACTGTTCCTTGTATTAGTTTTGAAACCTGAGCCAGAAAATTATTTTGCTTGTTGCAAAATTTAATAACATTGAGTTTTTGGTTTTTTGGCTTGCTTGCTTGTAGACAAGCAGGTACATATGTAGATGTTGAAGTTAAAAGCAATGTACTTCCATCTGTGAATAGTTAGAAAATGCATTCAGTGTTAGAATTGAATTGGTGTATGACTATAAACTGAAGTTTTGAAGATGAACTTTCTCATCATTGACTGAACTTAACTGCTTTTTGGTAGAAAACCTCATGATCTTCAGTGTCCCATAGTGCTGTGTGGTTGGCAAGGGAAGACATCACTCCGTGCCTTTGTGCCCAAGAATGAGAGACTTCATTACCTGAGGATGATGGGAGTTGAAGTGTTTAAAGCAAAGAGGAAAGAGGAAGAATTGGAAAACAAAACTGAGGAAGAAGTTCAACACAGACTGGCACAAACAGAGGAAGGAATGGATGTGGAAGACAAAGAACAGGATTTAGTCACAAAAATGGAAGCAGAAATAGGTGAAGAATCTTCCCAGAGTCCCGTGGAATGCAGTGCTATGGAAATAGAAAATAAAATTGAGGATTTAGATCAATCTAGTAAAAATGCCAACACTCACGGAAGCCAGGAAAGCAAAGAGACGGATGCGAGTAATGTGAAAGATTAGGTTTCTTTCTGTATTGCTTGGCAGCTTCCATGAGGCTCACATCCAGACTTTTGGTTTTAGCATGAAACTGTATTTTAAGATTTTGGTTGGAATGGGATGTTCCTCTTTTAAAGTTTCACGTATTTTATATTTTAAATGAAAGCTATAAAGAGATTTCTCTTCAAGTGTGTCTTTTTTTTACCATTTTAAACTCCCTTTTATTGGTGGGTTTGTGTGTCTGTTGCTGGCAATGGACCAGGCACCAGTAAAATCTTAAAGCCCTTGTTTTAAATGGAACAATGGTATGCACAATTGCACTGCATGTGTAACTGGTCAAAAATTGCTTCAGAAGAAAAACCTGGGGTTCCAGTCAAAGCACATAGATCTAAAAACACTTTCTCTCCTATGACTGTTTACCCCACCTACCACCCAATCTGATTACTATTGGTAACTGCAGGTTCTTTAAAGATAAGAGAATCAGTGTAAGTATTCATACAGATGCACACAGAGGATATCTGACTGACAACCTGGTTAATGGTTATTCAAAATCATGTGCAGCATTCTGGAAAAAAAAAGCAGAATGCATTTTACTAGAGACTGATGTCTGAAGTTCTTCTTCAGAGTGATTAATTGCTTGACAGATCCAGCTAGTGTATGTTGTTAACTAGATCTTCAGATGTGCCGAGTGTGCCTCAGACTCCTGTCTTAAAATGTGCCTGGGAAGAATCTGGCCATCACTCAAATCTGCTGTGGGCATCTGTTCCTCTCCAAGTTCTTCAATGGAGTCGTCTCTAATTTTTGCAAGATAACTTGTTTATAGCTGAAATAATAGTTTAAAAATAGCATGGTGGTATATATGTTTTTGTATAGTAGATGTTTAAAAGGTTATTTAGGTCTAAAAGGGTAATTTATTTAATCTGACTTAAAAAAAAAAAAAGGCTGGCCACTTCAGAAACTTACATAAATTCCATCCTTTATGGCTTAGTTTCAGCAGTAGCCTGTACTTTTGTCAAGTTGGTCTGAAAGGAAAGTGACCAGCAGTACAAGGTACTGTCCTCCTCTAGGACCACAGTGATGCAAATATTTGTTATGCTTGTCAAGCAGAATTTTGCCATTTGTATTTTTATTGATGAGGTCTTATGTGGCGTGGATCCATTTGCTGTACCTTGCTACAACAGACTTTTTGATGTCTGTCCTTGAACTACTTCATCAAAGGGAGAATTCTTGAGGGACAGACATAAAAGTGAAATAATGCCATGTCCTCTGATGAGATATTAGTCTCATGCAGTGAGGAACCATTGACAGGACTCATTTTCCTCTTGAGAGTCCATAAAATAGGTTAATAAAAAATCAGTTCTTGCCCTTGTATTTTGCTAGGGTTTGAGTTTATTCTTTGAATCGAGAGTTGTGATGGGACAGGTTCTGTTCTGGCAGCTCCTTAGGCTGAAAAGCAGCATAGCAGAATTCTCTTTTGAACAGAGATGTATGCAAAGTATAGTTTTTAATTCTTAAAGTATATGAGGAAAGAGATTTTTCAACTTTAAACTTCAAGCATGAAACTTAACATTGCTTTGCACATCTTTGCATTGATTCTGGCATGTTGGCCATTTGAAATGGAAGAAGGGTGGAAAAGACCAGTGTCACAAGTTGTCATTGTAGTTTGCAGTACTCAGCCCTGAGGATGGCTTGAATCCATCTGATCTTTATGTTCTGAGGATCTCCATAAATTATCAAAACGTCAAGTGTTAAAACCTATGTGAAGAAACTAAAATTTGTTTTGAATGTATGCCTGCTATTACTGTATCTACTGAAGTTCCTGAGCAGCAGCTTCAGCTTCCTTTCAGTCAGTGACTCTGCTAAGGATACAAGTTTGACAGGTTAAGCTGAGAAGAATACTTGTTGATATAGACAATCCAGACAATTAAATCAGCAGAAAGCAAACTATAGAAAATGACCTGTCCTGATTAGGTTTTTTTGACTGAGATTACGACTGGCAGACCAAAATATCAGTAGGAAGCTTTTATCTAGGAGCTAAAGAAAAGTAGGTTCTTGGATCATAAACTGACTGAAATTGGGTATAACTTAGAGTTGTAATAGAATAAGAGCCTGTCACTTCAAATCCTCTCAGTGGTCCCATTTTCCTGTGTTATCTATGAAATTTTGCTTTGCTCTTGGCTTTTTGGAGGTGTATTTTTTTCCTGTCAAGTTGCAAGTGGGATATTTCAGCTAAGAAACTAGGGGTCTAATTTTCTTGTGCTGTTCAGCAGTTTCACTCTATATCTTCAAGCAAAACCAGAGATTGCAGATTTATTGTATTTTTCTTTAATACTGCAAGTTTCCTCACACCAATTGCTCTGTCCCAGGTGCTCTTTCCTTCATAGCCAGAAAGGAAGATGCCCAAAATTGTTTAGGTAGTGGCTGAAAGCACTGTCCCACTTTCCCAGGCTGGGAGCCCGATGAAATGGGTGCGTTCTGTTTGTCTGTCTCTGCTGAGCTCTCTGCTACTGTGGCTCTGATGCTCAGGTGGCTGAACCTCTGCCCGGGTGGTTGCTGCCAGTAATTTGAAAGGAAAACAAAAGTGATAAGCAATCACGTTAAGTTTGAACACAAATTGCAAAGTCTGTCCTTGTAAGCAGTCCTTATGAAATGTGAGATTTCTCTAGTTTTTAGGAACACAGGATTGTAGATATTTGCACTGATGGCAGGGGGTTTTATGGGTGATAGAAGGGGAAAACAGAAAAAATTCATGCATCTAAGTGAATAGTCTGATAATGTGCTGTTCAAGGAAGTCCTCAGTAACAACTGCTGGATCCTTAAAATCTGTTGACTGAAAAGCCTGGTAGGAGGGAACAAAGGGAGCACACCACATGGGATGCTTTTCTTCAACATTTACCTGATGTTAGTCATTTGTTACTTTTGGAAATTTGTTAGAATTTTCGTACTTTAGTTTGCTGCAAAATTAATGTACCACAGCCCAGTGCCACTGGGATGATTTGTTTTTTTTTCTTAAAGGTCTAAATCGTGTTAAAAGTCAATGCGGCTTCTCTAAGCATACAGACCCCTTGAAAAATTCCTGCCCATGAATTTCAAATTTACATTTAACAGAAAAGGACAGCGATATAGCTCATGTAACAACTGCTTTTTGAAACTGCAGCGAAGGAAAATCAGAGCATTTCTTTCTTCCAGTTGGAAAACTCCATCCCTGAAAACAATCTGTGGCGTGCTGATGCTGCACTGCTGCCGGAGCTGAATTCAGCACGCTCTCTCTCCCTGCCCGCTGCCCAGGACAAGCCTTGTAAACAACCCCCAGCGAAGCGGCGTGGACACAACAGCAGTTCTGTTATTCCCAACAAATGTCCCAATAAAGTTGGCCGGAGTGCCCGCATGCCTTCGCCACTGGCCTCTGCAGCTGGAGCGCGGCAAGGTCGCTCGGCACGTGTGGTCCCACAGCCAGCACGGGCCGTGGCGGAGGGACCGCAGACCCTGCAGCATCAAACACTCGCCAGGGTACATACCCTGCCTGCACCTTCCTCCCTTCAGGGGGATTTTTCACACCTGTGGCTCACCCTTGTACCAAATACTTGGTTGTGTTTAATTGTCATTTAATTCGTTGCTTTGCATTTCTTAGACAAACCTGAGTATTGTTTTTTGACGAAAGCCTGGTTTTCTTTCTAGGGTGTGGCTGCTTGTGTTACAAATTTAAGTTTCTTCTGCACTTGGTATTTCTATTCAGTTAACATTTAAGTGAGCTGTTGACTACTTAAATGCTTGTCCAGGTAGCCAAATTTTTTCTTTCAGTGAGTCATCCATGTGTGGCTTTGGCAGGATGGGTAACTCCAGTCACTTTCTCACCAAACCATCACTTGGGAACATGCCTGTACACTCCTGCCTCACCTGAATACCTCCTTGTACTTCTGATGTTCTGCCTCTCTCTTTCCATTTTCCATTTGTTATCCCTTGAAATTACGGACGTCTCCCTAGTTCTATTTTTTGTGTAGCTCAAATGTTTTCAAGTCTGTTAACGATGGACTTCTGCCTGTTCTCCAAAGGAAAACTGATATGAATGGTGGTCAAAACAATTCTTAAAATTTATGTAAGAATGGGGTAAATACACAGTGATCCTTGCCCAGAATATTCTTCCAGACTCCAGGGGTTTCTGGACCAGAAATTACGTCTTTGGGTTTAATGGTCCAGTATGTACTTACTTGTTCCCCATAAATTTGCTCCCTGGGACCATGTGGACTTTTACCTCTCATAACACCCTATAGTAGGGAGCCCCAAAATCCTACCTGCTGTTCTGTGAAGTATTATTTTAGCACCTGATAGTTTTGTTCAGTGATCTCCACTTCTTGCATTGAAAGCGACAACAAGCAACTGATTGCTGACTACTTTCTTTGAGACACTTGTGATTTTATTGTCTTCTGTCATATCCCTTATCAGTTACGTTTTTTCCAAGCTGAAAGGAACTGGATAACTTGTTTGTTCCCTCTATGGAGACTACTCGAGATCTTTCATCATCTTTGTCAAGTATTTCTGAACTTTTCTCAGTTTTTATGTCCTTTCCAGGGGGAGGAACTGCATATGGTGCTTACGTGGTTTGTGGAAGCATGTGCTCATTGTTCTATCCTCCAGTAGTCTGGCTGGTGCTTTTTAATGCTACTAAATATCAAGGTTTCACTGGAATTGCTTGTTATAACCTCATTATTATGTTCAGAGCAGCAACTGAAAACCTGTAGGTTTTTACATGTGCTGGTAGCATTATTTTTCACCACATAAATTCCTTTTATCTGCATTGAGATTCATTTGCTGTTTTATCACTCAGTTGCCTTGGTCTTGTAAGGTCCTTCTGCAATTCTTTGAAGCTGGACCAAAACCAGTAGTTACTGACTGAATTGTATCCCACCCATAACAGGTTTCTGGGAGTCTGCAGGTACCTAGCAGCTCCGAAAGGATCCTAAGCTGGTTGTTTCATTACAACTTGGTAACAGGACAGGTATTTCATATCAAAATGCTGATGAGCAGGATGACCGAGCCCAAAGAGAGTATAGTATTTTCTTTCTAATGTTTAAGTAAGTAAATATATGTCCACAAAATACTCTCATAAAATGCCTGTTGTCTGGAAAATACCAGCTTATTGGAGGGAAAAAAGGTGTCCTTAGGAACACAGCAAACGTACTTCTGACAGTTTCCCCTGAATCTTTTCCAGGGCTTATCAACCTAGAAAACTACCAAGAAGGCTCTTGAGAACCACCCCCTAAACTCCTATTTTCTAGGGCTTCTCAGGCTTCAAATTCATCACCTAACTTGTGCAACAAGGTGATACCCTGTACATTGTGTTACCAGGATTTCTTGCCCTTGTAGGTCTGGATGTCTCCCTGGCCAGCGATTAGTCTGGTACACTGTCCAAGTGTGTGTCTATATTTTCAGCTGATACTTTAGGCAGTGAAGAAGGAGTTGGAAACAACCTGAAATACTGAAAATGTCTGTGTCATTTGTCCCAAGTGACTTTTAAAGCCATTTTACCCCATAGAAAACTGCATTTTCTCTGTCTTATAATTTCCTAACTCTGAATCCGACTATAGAGAGACAAGTGCACTCAGCTGATGTGAAATGGTCTTCATCTTAGAAATATTTTTCTTTTATACCTTAGTAATATATTTTATGGTGGCATTTAAATTCAGTGCTGCAAAATCAGCTTAGGTTATCTGGATTTATATTTTTTATAGGTGAAAATAATGTAGAGCTTGTGAAAGGTGGCAGATTGACAGCCTTGAAGTTAAGCTGATTGTTCCATTATTTTCCAGCATCTTTCAGCCTTTTAAAGACATCTGGTCTTTTCTAATCCCCCATACTCAGTTTTTCAGATGAATGCTAAGTCTTCTGAGTCAGTGAAACCCACCTCTCAAGGTATCCTTTGATGATGTTTATCAGGCTTGTCTAATTTTAAGTTGTCTAATTTAGTTAGGTATAACTTACTGCATTACTCTCTATCTTGTTCTTCCTCTGGTCCCTAAGACCCTTTCATTGATGTTGTGTGCATGAACAGCCTCATTTTGTTAAAGGGCTCAGTCATCATTTTAGATACATTAATTACTGTATGGAAAATGCAGGTTCAAAAGAGATAATAGGCAACTCAGCTTGAAATCATCTGCTGATTCTTTTTTCTTGAATATGTATCAGCATTTTCTTTGGGCCATTCAACAAGGTAAGGACAAACTGCAGAGAATGGTATCTTGTTAAACTGAATCTCATTGTGCAAAGGCACTTCTCAGGGCAAAGTGATGTGACTCACAGCAAAGGATACAAAGATGTAGCAAGGGAAGCTTCAGAGGGACATGAGGAAAAAATTATTCCCCACTAAAGGAGCTGAGCACTGGGGCAAGTGGCCCACAGAGATATGGATCTCCATCCTTGGAGATCTTCAAAATCTGAGTCAGGTGCTGAACAAGCTGACCTATCCAGGAAGCCAGCTCTGCTTTGAGAAGGGGTTGGACCAACTCCCTCCAGAGCTGATTTAAACCTTAGTCTTTTTCTGATTCTAGGATCTCTTCCCAGGTGAATGTCTTCAGCCATGCACAGGCAGCCACATCCCCCTGAAACTTCTTGCTGAGTACACCTTCACCCACACTTTGGCTCTTCAGACGTGGAAGTATTGCATGTAGTGATTAGGGAAGCACCTGGACACGTCTAACTGGAGCTAAACCAGCCTGCCATGGTCTAACAACGCAGTTATTGGATCCCCTACCAACTATGTCCAGTGTGTTTGTATTGTCAGTGCTTTGTTTTCTGTAATTCAAGCTGATTCGGTGAAATCTGTCAAAATGCAGGAGTAATAACTTCATGATTCTTTCACCTATATCATAAATCAGAGGATAAAAGAGTTGAAACTGCTGATGGAATTGTTAATGTTAGATTGCTGTGGTAGAAATGAGCCTCCAGTGTGGCATTTTGTATGATCACTGTTACTTCAGGAGCACTGCAGAGGTACAAGGCTGGGAAATTGTGTCCTGTGTTCCAGAGTGCTGCATTGCTGGCTGAGGAGAGCTGCAGCACATGAATAATGTGAGGCATCTACAGATCAGAATTGTTCCCGTTTTCATTAAGTCATATGTTCAGCTGTAAATGTTACGTTGTCTCTAGAGGCAGAGGATGAGTTGTACGTAATGACTGTGAATTTCAGAGAGAAAGGGCAGATCTGAGCAGTTTTAGAACATTTTTATTCCCTCAAAAAAAAAGAAAAAACCCAAAAAATTAAATGAGAGCATGGTTATCTGGTTACTAGACAGCACAGGAAAACCCATGCCCCCTTCAGTTCTGGTCAGGAGATGGCCACCCACCCCAAACAAGTGCCAGGCCAGGCCCAAGCTTTGACCAGTGGGGATGTAAGACACTGCTCGTTGGTCTGGGGTAAAATCAGGTGGTGCAGGAGATTCAGTTTCTTCGTTATCTCAGAAAGGAAGTGACGGTACAAAAGGAATGACAGCTGTGAGGTACCTGTCCTGGTAGGACTACAGCGTGTTCCAAGGAAGTTGGCAAGCACCTCTCTGGGGAAGAAATACCGGTGGAAGGTGTTGATAGCAGGCAAGTGGGTTGACTGTCTTAAAAAGCAATATTCTATGGAGAGAAGTAATACATGCGTGTGCTGATTGTCTCCAGTAGGTCCCACAGGGTGTCAGCCAGTCCCGTGGAGGTATTTCTGGTGCTCTGGAACATCTTAAAGACAGTCAGAGACAACATTAAGGCAGCTGAACTTTACTTCACTGTGGGTGGGAATTCAGTGTTTAATTTAAAGGCTTTTATATTAGCAAATCTGGAGTTTCTTTCTGATAAAAAAAAAAAACAAACTTGTTTGGTGGTTTGGGGCTTTTAATCAAACCCTTTACAAGCAACACTGGCAAAAAAAAAAGGGAGAGAAAGAGAAACCTAGGGAAGGTGTGTCAAATAACAAAAGCAGTCATCACAACTGATAAACAATTTATTTGATTCCTATGGAGAATCCAGTTATTCTGCTTTTCACATCCAAACAGGATTTGAATTTATATCTGGTGTTCAGAAAACTCACATAATACCTCACTCCAAAGCCTCAAAAGAGAACCAGTTCTTTAATGTTTTCCTTCCTGTGACAAATTGCAATAGGTCATGGAAGTGACACACTTTGTTAAGAACTGATGTCATACAAAAGGGTTTGCAGGGTTAAAATAATATGAAACCTCTGATCATACTATTACAGAGACTGTGCTGTTCCCTTGGAGGAGAAATAGGAGGGATAATGTAATATAAATGGTGAGTCTGAACAGAGGGAATAACATTAACATTTTGTACTCCAGGCTGCCTTGGTACAGGGCTGTGATAACAGGGTGATGCCGTTGACCTCCGTGAACTACATTGAAAGGAGAGCCAAACTCAGCCTGATTCTTTCCTGAAGTTTATAGAAAAGCACATTAAATCAGATTTAATCTGAATAGGTAAACATCGTGAAACAAGGTATTTCCCTGATATATTCTTTGTAGCATGCCAGCCATCTACAAAAAACTGATGTCATTTTCCGTCTCTCTAGATTAATTTCCGGGCTGTGTTCTTGAGGCAAACGAGACTGTGTTTCAAATCAACTCTGTCCACTAAACTGAGTGTAGGACCATGGAAACAGTAGAACAGGCTGGGTTGGAAGGGACTTGAGGAGGTGGTGCAGTGAGCCTCCTGCACCATGAAGGGCCAACTTCCCCGATTCTTCAGGGTCTAGGTGAGTCCTGGGAATGTCCCAGGGTGGAGTGCCCTGCTGGGCAGCTGCTCAAGTGCTTACCTGCTCCTCTATGGAGGCCATTCAGCAAAATATGGCAAAAAAACCCCAGGCAGCTGACACTTCCATAGAATCATGGGATAATTCAGGTTGGAAAAGACCTCTAAGACCATGAGTCCAACTGTCAACCCAGCACCACTGTGTTCGCCGCTAAACCATGTCCCCAAGTGCCACATCCACGTACCTTTTGGACACTTCTAAGGACAGTGACTCAACCACTTCTCTGGGCAGTCCATTCCAATGCTTGGCAACTATTTCAGTGAAGAAATTTTTTTCTAATATGCAATCTAAGCCTGCCCTAAAACAACTTGAGGCCATTTCCTCTTGTCCTGTCACATGCTACTTGAGAGGAGGGGCTGACCCTCACCTCACTACGCCCTCCTTTACGAAGTTGTGGAGAATGATAAGGTCTCATCAAGCCTCCTTTTCTCCAGGCTAAACAACCCCAGTTCCCTCAGCTACTCCTCACAGGACTTGTGCTCCAGACCCTTCACTAACTTCCTTGCCTTTTTCTGGACACACTGCAGCACCTTCTTTTAGTGAGAGGCCCAGAACTGATGCAATACTCAAGGTGTGGCCTCACCAGTGCTGAACACAGGAGGACAATCCCTGCCCTGGTCCTGCCGGCCACAGTTTCTGCCACAAGCCACCTGGGCACACGCTGGCTCATGTTCAACCAGCTGTGATACGGCACCCCCAGGTTCTTTTCCGATAGGCAGCTTTCCAGCCACTCTGCCCCAAGCCTGGAGACTTGCATGGATAATATTTTATACAGCCATCCTGAAATACTGTGTTTTCCTGAAATACTGTAGTTGTGTTTTAACACTCACAATAAAAGAAAAAGCACAGTACATAGGACGACAGAGAGGTCTCAGTAGGAGATGAGTGATTACCAACAAATTACCATTGATTTAGAGATAGACTATACAGATGATAACTTTTGTCAGGCTCACTGCTGAAACTGCCAATAGAGGAGCCCTACTGTGAAAGAATGAACAGCAGATGCTAGTAAAAAAAATATAAAAAGTCTGAAAGAAGCTGGTAAGGACTACACTTGAGTTTATGGCTGGTTGCAACCAAGCACAGATGCCAACTACAGTTTCTAAGCAAGATCTGAGAACAGGAATCTAACGCATGCATTGTGATTACTGGAAATCACTATATTTGCCTCCAGACCCCTGACTGGGATTGAAGGTTTCCGACAGAAAGATTGGCTCTGGCTCTAGAGCTGCTCACCCCCTTCCACCTGGAAGATGTGTGCTACCGGCATCAAATTGCTCTCACGTATGGCACAGGTAAGGGGTGCCCAGAAATAACCTGCCAAAAGAAGCCAAAGCAAAAGCAGCCTCTGAGAGCAGCTTCGTGAGCTCTCCTTATGTCAGTGTTCTTCAGAGGGGCATGACCTTGTTCAAGAAACTGTTCAAAACCTCTGTCTGCCTGCAGCCCTGAAGGATGTGGGATGTGTCTGGAGGAGCCCAGGGTGCTGAAGAAGCCCTGATAGAGCAGTATGCCCGAGCAATGCTTCCTCAGAGGTAGGCGAGCGGAACCATTGCAAATGCCAAGTAAAAGCTTCTTGTTTCCGTAAGTGCTGCACCCCCGCAGCGCTTTTCTGACACGGGGGAAAAGCTTGTGTGGCCTGGCTGTGGAGATGCTCTTAAATGCTGCATGCCTGCTTCTTCCCGAAGGATGCATCCATTCGCAGAGGACTTTCTAGCAGGGAGGTGAAATGGGCAGTGAGCCTCCAGGGAGGTTGTGAGGCAGGGGAAGCTTCAGGGAGAATGGATGAACAGGATGGGAAGTGGGAGGGCAAAGGATAAGCACTAGGAGAAACTTGGGAAGCTGGGAAAGATTGCTGGGAGGCAGAGGAATCCTGCAACATTAGGAATAACAAGCAATTTAAAGTATTGCAGCTGGCTGCGGGTGAGACGAATGTTGAAGGATTTTGAAGGTCAAATATCTGATGTTAAAAGGAAAAGATGCCCCTGGGGAATTGTGTGTATGCACAACTCTGGAACTGCTGCTTTCCAGGACTGAGCCACGTGATGAAGCACTGATGCACTTACTGGCTCCAGCTCCTGAGGGAAATGTGTCCATGCAGGAGCTGCTCTCTCTGGTGCTTGAAGGGAGCAATTAAGGCCATTGCTAGGCAAGCGACGCCAGCTCTTAGCAGCATCCGCCTCTGCAGACAATATTGAAGAGACGCCAGTTCTGGGCTCGGGAATGATGGCAAAGTCTTGTGAGGATGGGAAGCACCAGAACAAACTGGTGAATAAACAGTAGGTACCAAACCAATATGGCACATAAAAGAGTAGCCTGTTCCAACAGGCCCAGTTGGTTTGTGCTCGAGAGTTTGAAAGGAGCATCAGCCTGACGCTGAAGGGATGCAAATGAAATTATATCGTAGTATAAAACACATGGTAAACATCAATGCATACCCTATATTCAATGTGTATTAAATATATATATATACTCAGATTACCTTAATTGATTTAGATTCGTGTTAAATGTTTCTGTTTATTTACACTTTAAATCTATTATTTTAAAATTTTTCTGATTATCGATAAACTATATGTATTCTATATTATAAATTATGTTACATACACTATATACTCTATATGTACATTGTTATAGATTTGTGTAACAGCATATCATATATGCATGTTAGTATTATTATGTAATATACTACATGCTATCAAATTAGGTAATAACACATCACATAATACTTCACAGAATTATGGAATGGCCTGCGATGGAAGGGACCCCAAAGACCATCTCGTTCCAACCCCCCTGCCATGTACTGGGACACCTTCCACTAGACCAGGCTCCTCAGCGCTCCATCCAACCCTGACTTTGAACACTTCCAGGCCTGGGGCATCCACAGCATCTCTGGGCAACCTGTTCCAGTGCCTCACCACCCTCACAGTGAAGAATTTCCTCCTGATATCCACCCTAAACCTACTGTCTCTCAGTTTGAAGCCATGTTGCTCTGTCCTGCTTTGTAAAAAGCTCATCTTTCTTGTAACCTCCCTTCAGATACTGGAAGCCTGCAATTAGGCCACCCTGATGCCTTTCTGAATTATTACGATTTGTTACACAACACAATGTAAACAGTTTTTCTATTTACAGTATAGAATGTATAAAATAGATGTATAATATTGCATTATACAATCTAGCTATATAAACAATATTACATAATATATAAAATACGTTCTATTACCTATTAGACAATAATTTCTCACTGAATCCTGATTCTGTGCTAGAAGGTTAAGGAGACACAAAATGCTGAGTGTCTGTTTTATTCTGTTTTTATTTTTATTTTCCAGATTAAAAAAACAAGCTTTCTGGGTGATCCTCAGAATTAAGAGCCAGCAACCTTATGCCTGTGGCTGGCAAATAGGTTTAACTGATCATTTGAATAAAAAATGAAAATAGTAATACTTAAAAATAGAAAGATAAAAAGAACAATATAATGCGATCAATCACTCAAAAACCTTTCAGAAAGTCCTTTCTTAGCAGCTATAAAAATGCAGAATTTTCTTATGGCTACAAATCCGGCCATGATAAAACAAGCAGAGTAGGACTGAGAAATCAATTTTAAGGGTGGCAAGAGATTAGAAGCATCAAAATGTTTAAAAACATTAAGCTTCAACAGTTGATCTGCATAACATATTAAGTGTGTGGACATTTGGAAAGGGCATGTGAACTGTGAGTCAGCAAAATTTGTGGAGACTACAGAACTGTTTGTTTTAGTTACAACCTGAGGCTATTACAAGGCAAGCTGAATGAAGAAGAACCTAATGAGACAAGTAAATGGAGGATTCCATGACAAATGGCCCTCCATAGTCAATACAATGGAAAGAGAAGTGGAAGGAGAAAAAAATCCTTCACACACTTGAATTTTAGATGGAGAATACCCACATGGTGGTGAAATTTGGGCACTGCTCTAGGCAGCTCGTGGGAGACCCCTGATTGGTGGGAGATTCTAGGAGGATAAAACACTGAAATGTCACCTTGAGAGACAAACTGGGGAAATGTAACCGTTCTTCTCTTTCTTTCTGCACTGGTTTTATGCACTTCTCACAAAAGCAGGCCCCTCTCAGAGGTTCTCATAAAGAAGACGAGCCAGCAGCCATGCTGCTAATTGGACATGAGGAAAAGAGGAAACTCCCAGAGGGTAACTAAGCACTGGAACAGGCTGCCCAGAGCGGTGGTGAAGTGCCCACCTTTTGAGATATTTGGAATTCAGAAGGGCAATGCCTTGAGCAATCTGATCTAATGTCCCAGATGATCTTTTTTGGAGCAAAGGGTTGAATGAGATCATCTCCATTCCAACCAGAATCATTCTGATCCCCAGGATAAAATTCTGACTCTTCCCTCTGAGCCATCAGGACACAGAATTAGATGACTTTCTCATCCATCTGAACAATTAATTTGTACTGCTCTCAACAGTTCTATATCACATCAAAAATACAAACCAGATGCCTCTTTCAAATCTTGCCTAGCACAACATAAACCAGTTGTTTTTATTGCATGTCATGAACACAGATTGGCATTTGCAACTAATATTGAAAGATTTTAAGATACAATACATAAATATCATTAGGCATTCTTTAGGAAAAACCTGTATGTTTGTAGAGCATGTTCTGAGCTTTCAAATATCCTGGCAATAAAGTTACCAAATAGCCAAAGCTGCCCCACACATAACAATGTGAAAACTAAGATTCCTTTTCCATCAGCTTTGAGCAGATGGATCAGGTGCAATAATAGACAAAATCAAAACTCTAACTGCAAACTGAGAAGCTTCGATGAATGTAAAGATGGACATGACCCAGCCATGTGCACTCACAGCCCAGAGAGCCAAACATGTCCTAGGCTGCATCCAAAGCAGTGTGGCCAGCAGGACAAAGGAGGGGATTCTGTCCCTCTGCTCTGCTCTGGTGAGACCCCACCTGCAGTGCTGCATCCAGCTCTGGGGTCCTCAGCATAGAGAGGACAGGGACTTGTTAGAGTGTGTTCAGAGGAGGCCACCACGATGATCAAAGGAATGGAGCACCTCTCCTATGAGGAAGGGCTGACAGGGTTGTGGTTCAGCCTGGAGAAGAGAAGACTCCAGAAAGGCCTTATAGAAGCCTTCCAGTACCTGAAGTGGGCCAACAAGAAAGCTGGGGAGGGACTTTTCACAAGCACATGAAGTGATAGGACAAGGGGGAATGGCTTCATCCTGAAAGAGGGTTGATTCAGACATCAGGAAGAAATTTTTTTATGATGAGGGTAGTGAAACGTTGGCACATGTTGCCCAGAGAAACTGTGGGTGCCCCATCCCTGGAAACACCCAAGGTCAGGCTGGACTTTGACCAGCCTGATCAAGCTGAAGATGACCCTGATCATTGCCAGGCTTGGACTAGCTGACCTTTAAAGGTCCCAACTCAACCCATTCTGTGATTCCCATCCTTTTCAGTTGCTCCCTAAGGGTATGCACAGCTCTGAGGCAATGCTGGTGCCTTCTGGCATGCTTCAAAGCAGCACCCAGTGCCGTGGCATTTGGAGCGATGTGGAGAAACCATTATGTCTTCACAAAGACACACAGAACACACTGAAGTTGACATCAACTCTTACCAATTTCCATAAGGCCACTTTCCACTTTCTGAAATAGTTGGGGCCCTTTATTATTTGTTTATTTATCCCTTATTTATTAAGGTTATTTTTATTTGAGTACAAAAAAATGCTCGTGACTAATGCTGATAAAATGCATGGGGTTTTGATGTCTTTTTTTAGGGAGTGGGGATGTTAATTACTTTTGTCTCTGAAAAGGTGAAGCATCCTTTTTAGTGATTTCTCAAGCTCAATGCACAGTGTTATGTTGCTCAGGAAGGAAGAAACGGATGCATAAATGGAGGGCAAGGTATTTTCTGGGAACTGAGATTTAATTGTGTGAATCCCTTTTATGGGTGTTTGCCTTATTGATAAAGAGACAAAAAGAGAGAGTGCAGAAGGAGTGACATGAGCATGGTTGTCTGTCTCAGCTCAATTCACATTCTTGTAGCTGATCCTCTGAATTTGCTCCCTTTGGCTAGATCAGTAACATCTTTGCAGGTTGGTCTGTGTTCACTTTCCCTTCTTTTCTTCTCCCTTACCCTGCCCTACTCTTCTTCCTCCAATTCTACCTCAGCACAAGGAATTTGATAGGTTTACCCTTAGGCACCAGCAGATGATTCATTTAGAGAAGGAAAAAAAATCTATCTTTTCCACAGGTAGCCTGTAGACAGTGAGACCTCTCTGATAGATGAGCTTTGAAATAAGAAGCAGTCTCCCTTTGCTTATTTCCTTCTTAGATGGAGAAGCTAAGACTTTGTGTTTTCTTACAAGAGGGTGGATTCCATCAAAGATACCTAAATGCTTCTCTTCCAGAGTGAAAAATTGAATTTAATTGAAATAATTTACTAGAAAGTATTACACTTTGACTAGTTGCTTGTGTCGCAGAGGATAATCTCTTTACATTACTGATGTGGATTAAACTTTGCCAGTATTGTCATCTACTGAGCAATGGTATTCCTGGTTTGGCAGTCTATCAGGGAACCACGGGCAGGACAGGCCTGTGGAGTGGGAAGCAATTCATAGTGGCAGGGGTGTCTGTTTAAAAGAGATGTTTTGCCCTTAGTGTAAACCCAGCCTCTGTAAGCAGCTAAGGACAATCCTAAGGATCCGTTGAAGACTTTTTTTTATTGGAAACAGGGATGTCCTATCCTTTTACTAGTTTCTGCTTATGTAGAGAAAAATTTGGCCAGATGTTTAAAAAACCTTCTGTGCTTTGCCCACGTCAGTTTAAGCTGGATATGCCAGCTGTTTACTTTCATGAGTTAATGAGTATTCTTAAAGCTTTCCTCATTTGTTTAAGAGCATCAGCATTAGAGGACAAAGGGATGTTGGTGTTGAGAAATCAAAATGCTGCTTCAATTTCTTTATTATATTAGAGCTCTTGTTACATGTCATGTGGCAAAATCTCAGATCACTTGACAAAGTGTCCTGAACAGAGAATCTATTTCTTGAAATTAATTTCAGTGACAGAGATGAGATGACCTTGTTATAAACCAGGGCTCTCCACTCTCAGATTCATATATTTAGCTCCAAGAGGAGATGGCTGCCAGAATTGCTCTGATCCATCAGATCATAACTTGAAGCCACACAAAGGCTGCAGCATGATTCTCTGTGGCCATTAAGCTAAACACACACTTCAATTTACTTCCAAAGGACAACTTTCCACTCTCATTCCAGCTGGTACATTGCACAAAACTCACCTGAAAACATATCCAATCAAGTACAGCTCTGCAGTTACAAGTGCCTGCTACCTGAGGATGGAGCGAATACACTACCATTTGTGAGGGCTCTCCCTCCTACCAGCATTTCTACATTTAAAAGGGCTCTGTACTGGCCCATGAAGGTGTCACTGACAGGGCCACTTGGTTACAATGCACATATACTCCAAGTCACTTGGGGAAAACACTGGGAAGGTGGAAAAGCATATTTAACTGAATAAGTGCTCAAGGCATGTGATGTAATGAAGGACAAAGGTATAAAGAAGAATTTTTTTGTCATCTTTCAAGTATCTAGGCAACCCCTGACTTCTCATCCATCCCTCTTTGGCTTTGTTTACTGGCAGGAATTAATGTTCTTCTCTGTTAAAAGAAGATTTCAAGAGAAATCAACAGCATACACTGAAGCTTCTGTTTCAGGAGGCTACAATATCTTCTGGTTCTTTTCTTCCAAAGAACCTGTGAGCTCTTTCAAGAACACAGTCAGTAGGCGTTCTGGGAAAGGCTGTTTCTGCCTCCTCCTTTGCTACCTTCACCATGGTGGATACTCACCACTTGTACCCTGGTTTGTCTAGTTAAATTTATGCTTTTTCCATAAGGAATTTACCATGGGTATTATGGGCAGCATCCAGCTGTCACTTTTTGAGAGCTGGTGCACGAGCTGTAGATAGCTCCAGCTGGCAATGGATAGATCATGTCATCTCTCAGTGAAATTCATGTCATAAAATACTTGGACTCTCCAGATCACTTCCAATGGGCAGGAACCTTTAAATTTATTACTGCTGATACAGAAAGATGAGCAGAAATGGCCCTAGATAAAGTTGATATTTACACCCGAAGTCCTACAGAAAATGTCTATGCAGTTATGCCCCTGGTCTGAAAACCTCATGGGTGTTATGGTCAAAAGAATACTAGAACAGAGCCTGTTTCAGCTTTGGTCTTGATTTGGCTCCAAGGTTCACATATACATATACATATATATATAAATACATATAAAAATCAAAAATACATCAGGAATAACTGAGTGCCCATAGAATAACTGTTCAGAAGGTCAGGATGAGGGTCAGATTTTTTTCTGCTTGTTGATGGAGGAGAGGGGAGAAAACCTCAGCACAGATGCACTTTGTTTTCATGAGCCCTCTGTAAAGGCTGGGCACCATTTATGCTCGCCAAGAGCAGCAGAAATGCTCTTGCAGTGCTTAACATTCAGCCTGATGGCACTTCCAGTATGACTCCATTTTGCGGGACGCAGAGGATAAGGGAGCTGAATTACAGCACTATTCACTGTGGCAACGTTACCAGCTGTGCTCTAGGGCTACTCACTTGGAATACATGAGCCCTTTGTTCCAGCCCTTTGTTTTTCCAAGTGCTCTGCCTGCCTTTGTGAGGGAGGGGTACTTGACAACACAACTTTATCTCAGAAATGGGGTGAAAATAAGTGAAACCAGAGAAGACTTTTGTATTCAGGTGTGGTGATATAAAGCATACAAGGGAGCAGCGAAGGAAAGGTAAATCCAGGTCCTCACACTGCCTGTAGCGCCTTTGACCCTATGAGGTGGACAGGGGAAATACGTGTATTGACCAAATTGGGATCTGTTGTGCAGCAGAATGTGGACATCAAACACAAAGCAGAACTGTACTGTGACATGACCTGGATGCAGGACTTGAAGAAACACTAAGAAAGTTTGCAAATGATACTAAACTGAGGGAGAGTCCCTCAAGAACAGAGAGGCCCTGTAGAGAGACCTCAAAAAATTAGAGATGGGCAATCACCAACTGTATGGATATTAACAAGGTCAAGTGCTGGATTCTGCACCTGGGATGGGGCAATCCCGGATCTACGGACAGACTGGGGAATGAGATGGTGGAAAGCAGCGCTACAGAAAGGGCCCTGGGGGTCCTGGTCGATGGCAAGTTGAACACGAGTCAGCAGTGCCCTGGCAGCCAGGAGGGCCAACTCTGTCCTGGGGGGCATCAGGCACAGCATCGCCATCTGGGCAAGGGAGGGGATTGTCCCGCTCTGCTCTGCACTGGGGCAGCTCCACCTCGAGTACGGGGGATAGGTTTGGGTGCCACAATATAAGAAAGACATCAAACTACTAAAGAGAGGGTCTGAAGGATGGCAGCAAAGATGGTGAAGGGCCTCCAGCAGGAGTCATATGAAAAGTGGCTGAGGTCACTTGGTCTGTTCATCCTGGAGGAGACTGAGGGGAGATCTCATTGCAGTTACAACTTCCTGGTTAGGGGAAGAGGAGGGGCAGACACTGATCTCTTCTCTGTGGTCACCAGGGACAGGACCCAAGGGAATGGCATGAAATTGTCAGGGTGTCATGGTTTGAGCCCGGCCAAATGCCAGGTACCCCAAATTAACACACCCACACCCAGGGCTTATGGGTTGAGATAAGGAAACCTGGGAGAAGACGCACTTAGAATAGGCAAAACAGGACTAACTTAGGTTGCAAAGTGATCTAATTTATTACTAACAGAGTCAGAGGAGTAAATGAGAGGTAAAATAAACCCTTCAAGGCCACCGTTTCTTCGCTCACCCCCCTCCCTCCTTCCCAGCAGCTGCACAAGGGAACGAGGTATGGGGGGAGGGTTAGGTCAGTTCATCACCCAGATCTTCTTCCCCTGCCCGGGGAGAGGTTCTTTTCCTCTGCGTAGCCATGGCTCTCACTGTCGGCAGCCCGCCCGACACTGCTACAGTGACGCTGGTCCCCACACAGGCAAGCAGTCTCCCCAAAACTGCTACGGCGTGGGGTCCATCTTCCACGGGGTACAGACCTCTGAGCCGGGCCGTTTCCATCTCGGGAGCAAGGCTTCTTCTCTTTACCGGACTTCTGCTGGGCTTCTCTCTCTCTCTCTCTCTCTCTCTCGCACCCACCCACTCCATGTGGGGACACTCAGTTCAGTCTCAGGGTGCAAGTCAAGGCCTGTTTCTCCACTAGGACTCCCTCTGGACCACGGCCACTTTCAGGGTATCCACTCGCTTTGGGGCAAGTGGATCTCAGCATTTCCCGTGGGCCCCCATGGGCTGCAGGGGCACCCCCTGCTTCACCATGGGCCTCACCACGGCCTGCAGAGGCTGCAGAGCTCCGGCGTCTGGAGCTCCCCCTCCCCCTCCTTCTCCACTGACCTTGGTCTCTCCATGTTGTTTTCCCTCACATACTCTCACCTACTCCTCCTCCTCTGGCTAAGGAAAAGTGCGTGCACCCATTGTTTTGATTTCGTCTTAAATATGTTTTTCACAGAGGCGTAACCAACGTCTCTAATTGGCCCAGCCTTGGCCAGCAGCATGTCCATCACCTCAGAGCTGGACATGGTGAAGGCTTCGAGAAGCTTCACAGAGGAGCCATCTTTGTGGTCCCCCCCCACTAGAAAAACCTGGGCCAAGCTAAACCACGACACAGGGGAGGGCTGGATATTAGGTTGGATATTAGAAAATTGTTCTTCACCCAGAGGGTGGTAAGGCCCTGGAACAGCTCCCCAGAGAAGTGGTCACAGCACCAGCCTGACCGAGTTCAAGAAGTGTTTGGACAATGCTGTCAAGTACATGGGGTGACTCTTGGGGCATCCTGTGCAAGGCCAAGAGCTGGACTTAATAATCCTGGTGGGTCCACTCCAACTCAGCATATTCTGTGACTCTATGGTATGACATATTACAGGAAAAAGTCCCTGTCAGAAATGTCACCAAAATCCTTTTCTGCTCAGATGTTAATTTGCAGAATGTTTAGAGGAGGTAAAACTAGGGCATTATTGAGAACAGGGACTTTGGCCCTAGGAACTCAAGGATAGCTCACCTTAGCAATCATGAAAGATTTGCACTGGGAGACAACTTCAGTTGGAGTAACTTGCTTGCCATAGAGATCTTTCTTGCAGAAGATGCCATCTGTAAGCTCCAGCCTTGCTTTCCATGGTTTCTATTGAATGAAGTATTTTTCAATCTTGCATTGCAGGGAAACAGACAACATGACAAACCTGTTAGGCTTAAAGTTCTTCAGAGAAAGCAGAATTAAAAGTTCTCTCAGAGGACCCATTTACATGGAAAATATTTATAACAGTGGAGTGGTAGCTGGTGCAGGTATGCAAGAATTTTAGCGTGAATTAGTTACACCTGCAACAGGTGTTTGTACAACTTCATACACCAACATCCATGCAGTGAAGTTGGAGCACAGGGTGCTTGGAAGGGGATACCTTACACTTTCTGGAGGCTAGCAGCTTCATGAATCAGGCATATTTTTGGCTATAAAGTTTGTTTTCCCAATATCCCTGAATAGTAGAATTTTATAATGCATATAAGGGAATCATAGAAACATTTAGTTTGGAAAAGACCTATGGAGATCTCTAGTCAAAATGCCTGCTCCAAGCAGGGTTAACTTCAAAGCTGGATCAGGTTACTCAGGGCATTATCCAACTGAGTCCCCAAAATCTCCCACTGTGGAGATTCCATTATTTCTGGGCAACCTACCCTAGTGCTTGCCTGCCTGTGTGATTGGAAAAGGTTCTTCCCTTCATCCAGTTAGGACCCTGCTTCCTGCAATTTGTGTCTACTGCCTCTTGCTCTTTGTTCACCTCAGAGAAGTGGATTCATGCATCTTCTCTGTAATCCCTTCCTAGGCAAGCCCCCTCTCAGCCTTCTCTTCCCAGTCTAAGCAGAAGCTGCTTCTCTCAGCCTCTTCCACACATCACAGGCTCCAGCCCCTGAACCCTCCTGGTGCCCCTTTAATTTGTCAAAAAGTGCCATGTTCTGGGGGACCAAAACCAGACATCGTACTCCAAATGTCAACTCACAGGTGAGGAAAAGAATCTCACTCCTTGACCAGCTGGCGATGCCTTTGCCAGTGCAGCCCCGTGTGTGGCTGGTCTTCATTGAGACAGGGGTGCAGTGCTGATCCCTTGTAAATCTGCAGTCTTCACAGGACTCCAAGTTCTTTCCTGCAGAGCTGCCAGAGAGCCCTAGCCTGTCCTGCTCAATTGGGTGGTTCCATTCGAACACAGGGTCTAATGCCTGTTACTGTCAAACTTCATGAAGTTCCTGTTAGCCCATTCCTTCAGCTTCTCCAGGTCCCTCTGAATGGGAGCCCCTGCCTTCCAGGATATCAATCACTCCTCCCAGTTTGCTGGAATTATCATAAATTCTATTAATACATTATAAAAGTATATCTCTGCAATAATCAAATAATTAAAACCTCATCCAGTATAAGGCATTACCTATGTTGTATTGTTACCATGCATTTTCAGAACTAACTGCTGGCATAAATGAAGAAATGGTTTAAATTCCTTGTAAGCTTGGTCTGCTTTCATTCCCTAGACACACGCCTAATCCATGTCAGCTTCATGAAATTGAAGTCGTGGTTTTATTGAGGAATATTTAGTAAAAGTCTGCAGATCTTGCTAATGTAAATGGCAAGTGAAGAACTTTTCTAAATCACCCAGGCAACTAGATTTGGTACAGTTACATTTCATGGATTTTTGCCAAGAGGACCTGCAACATACTTCATATATTTCTGTTAATAAACCACAAATAATTTAAAACGCAGGAGGTCACTGAATAAGAAAATACAAGAATATTTGACAGCAAAAGATAATGAATGCTATGTGTGGTGGCAAACACCGAGTATAAAATGCAAAGTTTTCAGAGTGAGAGGAGTTATCTCTGAATTCCCGTTTGGTGAAACACAACTGCAATGAATATTTATTGCCACCTTATTTAGCAGCATGAACAAAAGGAACTGTTATAAATAAACAAACACTATGACAGTTCCACTGCTGTTAGCTTGACGTTCTCATCTGCAGTCAGTCAAACCGAAAGACAAAGCAATCAGCGAAAAGACGAAGTCAAACATCCAAATTACAGAGGTTCTATTTTTGTGTTTACTGCCGTCATCACTGATTTGTCCATGACTTGTGCAAGGAAACTGCTGGTGAAATTTGACAGGCGTCAGCATGGCATTTGCATGCTTCTAGATTGAAACGAAGGCTTTTAATGTAAATTTACACGACTTGCTTAATGTTTCCTTAGCATATCAGTAAAACTTTGAAGGGGGTAAAATTTACAAAGCAGAACAATGTTGACTTAAGAGGATGCAATTAAGTAGTAAGTAATACGGGACACGCACACATGACAGAGGCAGGCTCTCTTTTTAATGTCTTGCAATGTCCTGCTGGTGACCCTTCCTGCCGTACCTCACCTCCACCCTTTGATATAAGGACGAAACCACCTCTACAGTGCAACTGTTCTGATAATAGCAGGTGACTCACTTTCAACCTATTTGTGCTCAGACCTAGTTTGACATTCACTTTATTCTTCAGAGCCAGCAAAGCAAAACTTTAACTGTGTCGCTAACTTACACAAAAACCCACAGTGCGTATTTAGTAACCCATCTGCTCTGCAAGCAAGAACTTGGGTCAGAGGTGTACTGAAACTTTCAATTCAATCCAAGTAATATGAATGTTTGTAAAGTGTTTGCGAGGTCAGTATTTGAAAACGAGACAGGATGCACATTGTCTAGGTAAACTCAGAGTCTTGCTGCCCATCTCGTCCCACAGCTGGCACTTCGTAGGGCAGTGCCTGCTCTCAGTGCATGTGCACAGCCCTCTCCGTCTCTCTTGTTCACTTAGATCAGGGCTGCATCTTCCCCTCAGGAATGTGCTGAGAAGGCTGGAGGAGATAATATCCAGGAGTTTTACTTCAGCATCGCTACTCATTGTCATCTTCTGAAATGTGATGTCTGTAGCAGACTATTTAAGTTGGTGCTTGTCAGGGAGGGAAAACATAACTGGAAAATTCTATTGTACCAGCAGGTTGGCCTACTTCATTCTATTGTATAGATCAGAGCGCAGTTTGAGAGAAACCTTCTTCACCAGAAGTTACCTTCTGCATGGAATAGCCAAACTTTTCACACTGACTCTATGCAAATACTTCCCCATGTAATTTCAGCTAAGCTTTGGGATGCCTGTGCATGCATCACATCTGCCTACGTAACACCGACGAGTAAATCCTCAGTATGTCTGCCAAGCTCCACACCCAGGCATTCAGCTGGAAGTCAGTTATCGTCTAAAAACTTCTCCAACAAGAAGTGTGTTCATAATCAACCACCTAACTGGAGTCACATAAATAACCACACTGGTCACACTGCCAGTGTAAGATGAAGACACTGTGGCTCCATGTGGGTGCCTGAAAATCTTGAAAAAAAAAAAAATTAAAAAGCGTAGAAGAAAACCTATTTAATTTAAATTACTGATTTAAATCCCAAAGCCAGTTAGCTCAGTGCCAGGTGTTTTTCTCTGTACAGTCAGCCTACCAAGAAGAGATTTCTCTCTACTGCAAGTTCCTGTGGAATGGAAAGTGCTTGCACATCAGAGCACTGGCCATCACAGCCATCATCACTTGGCAGTTGTGGCTCTCAGTGTCGTTCTAAATGAGTTTTCTATATGTGTATATATATATATATATATACACACATATATTACATTGCCATATCACATGTATTTGTCATACTAGAGAGGCTTTGTTCCAACCCTGCTATTTGTGCAAGAAGCTTTGTTTTAGGATCTTATGTACTGCTTTGGACAAGAATAATGAAACTAGTCTGTTTTCTTAATACAGTGTCATAGCACCAAATGAACAGACCATACCTGTGATCTTTCTCTGGGCTCAGGACTGAAGTTTAGGCTGCAATGAGGGAGACACGCTGTGTTTGAGAGAGAAAACAATGCAAGTTCAAGAGGTCTTTGACTGCTAAGGTTTTGGTTGTTGAATTTTTAGGATCAATTTCTAATGACACAGAAATACATTCCCATATAAATCATCAATTCTGTTCTTTGTGGAAATTTTTCAGCATTTAGGTACTCAGAGATAGCTTTCTTCCGTTATCATAAGCTTGCTTTGCTCAATGCCTGTATTCATTCAAGTAGCTTTTTCAGACTCAGAGAAGTTCCTCCAAAAGGATATATTCTAAAGAAGTCAGGAAGTAACTTCCCAATACAGCTTCACACCTCTCCAGATGATAGTTTCAAATTAGTCATCTGTTCTGGGGACAGCAGATGGAAATAATGTTCCTGATAAAATGGGTCTAATGAGAGCTGAAAGACCTGTGCTGACTGCTAATTTTACAAGAAATCCTAAGGAGATTTTTGATTGGATAAATGGGGGATATTGAGGTTTTCTGTCTGAAAAAGAAATCCTCCCACTTCACCAATATTGAGGAACTTTGACCAAGCAGATGACTGTCCAATCTGTTTTCATTTTGGCCTCCTGGAATTTAGAATCCGGGAATGACGTTTGGGTTTCTCAGTCACAGAAGAGACGTGACGGCCTGATTTGAGTTCCATAACACAGCTCCGAATCCTAACATCCTTCTTCTCAGCTGCCAGAAGGATAGAACAAGGAAGAAGCTCTCACTTTCTGGGATACAAACAAAAAGGACATTATTGGATCTTGGGTACCTGGAGCAGCTCTGCAATCAGTTCCTGCAGTATGTCCTACCTAAACTGCTTTTTCTGATGCTTTCTCCCTTATTTTATACCCTTCCATTATCAGTCCTTTTTTTGTCCTGTGTTTTACCTGCCCAGTTATATCTTCTCCAGCTCAAACCTT
This sequence comes from Dasyornis broadbenti, assembly GCA_013397935.1. NCBI lineage: Eukaryota > Metazoa > Chordata > Aves > Passeriformes > Dasyornithidae > Dasyornis > Dasyornis broadbenti. Next base: position 107,959 of record VZRN01001028.1, on the reverse strand, counting down.
ATCTCCCTCACTCTCTCTCTCAGGTCTTCTTCTTTTCCTTCCCCTCATACATCTTTCCTTTCACAATTTTCCCCTTCACTTTTCTTTTAGGCTTGTCTGTTGCCGAGAAAGTAGAACCTGTCTAGCATACAGCTAGATAAAAACCATGAACTAATTTTGCCTAAAATAGATCAACTATCTTTACAGATCTCTTAATTAACCACTCTCCTATCCATCTCCCTCCCTCCCTCCCTGCTCAGAAGCACAAAGCTTCTGCACTCCCTGCTGTCCCCTTTTTCCTGCATGCCCCTATCACAGGCTGCTCCTGCCATAAGCCATCGTCTCTTTAACAGCAGCAGTATTATTTTTGGTGCAGCAGGAACTTCATCCTGCCCTAGTTCATGCAGTGTACTTTGCCTTCTTTCTTCCTCGCACGATTTGTTGCCGCAGCTTATCATCACATGCACTCTGCTCCCCTTCTGCTACAGCTTCAAAGCACTCCAGATTTTTTGATTTGCCTCTCCTACTGCTCCAAGACGCTGAGTGATGCAGAGAACCTCCTACAGCCAGAAAGTAACTGTGATTTTTAGCGATGATGTTTGCTCTAACTATTTAAAGCACACTTAAGAAGACACATAATAAGTAGGTTTGAGGGAAGTGGTAGCAATCCACCCACTACGTTCCTTTTAGCTAACCCTTTAATTAAATATTAAAGATATGGTTCTCAGGAAGATTTAAAATAACCCACTGACAGAAAAAAAGAGACAGGTTAAAAAACAGCAGAAAATGAAATAATCCCCCCCCCCAAAGACTTACCACACCTTCATGCTGTTTTTAACATCATTTTACTGTGCTGATGAGGGAAGAGCTTTTCTGAAGGGAAATAACAAACCTTATGCTTTCCAGTGCTAGATCACTCTCTAGTGTTCTCAGGGAGTCCCACTAGGGATTACAAATTATTTGATGCTTAACTAAACATACCAGTGTCCTCCTTCATAGGGAAGAGCAAAGAAAAAAGTTTATAAAAATTGAGTAAGTGAATTACTTGAAATGTTATTCCTCACTCAAAAGACACATTCTGCTGCTGGATGCACAGAACTGATATGTAATTTGAGAGAAAAAGTACATGCATGCATTGATTATAGCACTGTCTCCAAGTACAATGCAGAGTGAGATAAATGACAGTGAGATCTGGGCAGATTTGTGGTACAAAGCATTTCTCTTTGCAACCGAGTTAAGGCACACCACAAATGATCAGAGAAAGAGAAGTGACTACTGAAGGAGATCAGAAGTGCAAGAAACCAGGTATGCCCACAAACCTGAGTGGCTCTGACCTGCATATTCCTTTCGGTGAAGGCTTTGATTATTTTTCTCTGTATCTAGCTGACAAAGCTCAACAGCCTAACTGAGCAGTGTTTTTGCACCAGTACTGCTAGAATATCTCCTCTGCTGCTTCTTCTCTTGTGTTTGAACTCCACTGTCCTCCTTTAGTTCTTCTATGCTGTGTGTAGTTTTAAAGCAAACCCCAGACCCCCAAGCTCTCCGTATAGTCTCCAGTGTTGCTGCAATACAAACAGGAACTGGTCAACCATTTCGATTTGTTCTTGTGTTAGCCATATAATGGAAAGTGCTTCCAAACACACACTGCTTTCCCCCTCCAAATCAGTCTTGCAATCGATACTGTCCTACTTTCAATTAAAATACCATCACAACAGATACATCTCTACAGTGCTTAGAATCTCACAACAGAAAACCTATTACTTTGAATACAAGAGCTGGCCAAAATGATTGAATTCCTGAGGCAACAGAAACGATACTGGTGATTTTATTCAGCACGTGTCCAATACGATTTTCCATTCGGAATCCACATTTTTTAATGCTTTTCTATGCCATTCTTAACATTACCTTCAGCTTTTATGGAGTCCCTTAGAAAGTTGGTTTTTTTTCAATTTGTTTACCAGAAAACTTAAATTTTAATGATTAAATAATAGGACATTTATATACATCAGTGGGTTTTCTCAGATACTGGGCTCTAAGTACATACAATGCCTATTGAGTGAAAATAAAAAAGAAAAATTCCAGTCATGCAAATCATCTTACAAACCATGTTCCATTTGACTTGAAAATTTTTACTCTGTTACTGGCATTTCATTTCAAAATCGAACAGATAAAATTTTAAGGTTGCTTTGTCCATTTCCACTCATTTGTTTTGCTGTTTTGAAGAACTGACAGGCCACATGCTACTGCAGAAGGTACCGGTAGGGTAATCATTGTTCTGCTACCTCTGACCAACCCCTCTGAGCCCTGGTGTGGATGTGTTTCAAAAACCACCTAACCTTCAGCTGGCTGCACTGGTTTATTTCTGAACAGCACATCACAATATCAGCACAGAGAGCACATTGTAACCGGTTGGGTGATTCCACTTAATAATTTTTCAACACTAGGACCTCTCAGCATTTTAATTCTGGTTTCATTTATGAATTAAAGGTCATATATAGAGCACAAATGAGGTCTAAATTTAGTCACAGCAGACCACAGTTCCACATAAAGACAAATCTTCAAGTTATGTTGACCTGCTAGGAGACAAAGATAAACAGCACAGCAAACATGTACCTGCAATGCACTGCTTCCCTATTAAATATTAACTGTTTCATTTACATTTAAATGAACTGAGCAGTAATGGATAGACTTTCCAGTGCTGCTGTTTGGTGCTGCTGTCATGGAAAGAAGCTGAAGACAATGTGGGCTGTATGGGGGCAAATGACGCAATCTCAGCATCCGCTCAAATGACTTCAATGATGACCATTCTCCAGTCTTGAAATATAATCCTACACAGCATTTTTTTTTTCTCTCCCTCTGTAAACACATCTGTTCATAAATAACTTAGATGTCTCCTTGACATTCATGGTATGTAACTGAAGCTGAAGTAGAAAAGGATGGGCGGTGTACAGCACTGAGGAGATGTCACAGTACTTTTGTTCAGCATTTTTGTCAAGTGCAGGTTGCTAACATCAGCCATCAGAGACGGGAGGGGTGACCCACCCATATTTTTCATGGGTCTTCACCAAACTCTTAAATGTTGCTTCAGCTTCCTTTCGACTGAATGATTTTTTTGATTTGCCAGCTTTTCTGCAGATACGGCCCTGCGCCAAACACAAAGAGAAAACCTTCATTAAAGATGTGAACACGCATCTGGAAACCACAGCATAACTTTTCGATGCATCAGGCCACGAGGCATTCACTCATGGGTACCAGCAGGCATAGTTCCCAAACTTGAGCAGACAAATGCATTATTAAAGATGATTTAAAACGATATTCGGTGAATGGGCGAAAAGAAAAAAAAAAGAAAAAAAAGAAAGGCATCTGCCAGGCTGTTTCTTCCCAGCGAGCCCCTGCGCTGGCACGCTGCCCTGCTTGCAGCAACCAGCGGCTGCTGCTGCGGCCATGCCTCGGGGCTCGCCTCCCTCTCCGCTGCACCAGGACCTCGGGCATTACGTGCTTGGCTTGAGGACCCTCATGCCCACCCCTCCTGCCCCTCACGCACAGCCAGGGGCAGCCCTGGCAGACAGCGACTGCCTGGGCACGGCTGCTCTCAAGGCTGCCCATGCCTCACCCCCCGCTGCCACCACACAGGGACACTAAAAATGACATCCATCCCACAGAACACACTCCATTCTTCTTCCTCCAACCCGACCCGTGAGAAATGAACAGCTCTGCCCTTTTTAAAAGGCTTTTTAAAAGCCTAAAAACAACTTGCTTCCACCTTAAATCAAAAGTTATAATTTATTTATTACCCCTTCATGCCAAAATAATAAATAAAAATATACCCATTTGCATATACTGCATTTTTATTACTCTGCAATTAGACATTACCTCTAACTGCACAGCCTTATAAAAATCCAAATTCTTGTTTGGCAATAGAGACTTTTACTGAGTTATCAGTAGCTTACCTTATTTTTCACATTGGTCTGTGTCAATTACCAACCAACAGAGACACAAGAAAGAATTATAGCTGCAGATTAATGCCACTCTACAACAATGAATACCTTTAAACAAAATAAAATAAAATAAAATAAAATAAAATAAAAACCTTTAAAGTATTTATGCATACTGCATTTGTTACTAAATAGAAGTTTATTAAAGTCACTAGTCTAGTAATTTTAGTAATTGTTTGATAGACTGCACTGAAAGCCTTTTTAACAATAAGTGGTATTTGACAAGCAGATACCATATTACAGTGTTGCAATTATTAAGAACCAAGTAAGTATGTCCTCGGTTTTTTCTGTTCTTTAGCTCAAAAATCATCTTTTGCTTCCCTGATTTTACTGTCAGTTTGGAATTTAAACCAAAAATTGGCATTTGCAATAGCATGCAACAAATACTGAGAAAATAATCAGGTATATGGAGGGGAAAAAAAGAGGAAAAATGGGAAAAAAGAAAACAAAATCCATCCTTGGAGTATCAAATTTACTTTTACAGACTAAAATGAGCAAGATTAGTCTGCAGTGTGGACAAACAATTTCTTTCTAGAAAGCTGTCACCATATCGCAGAGGCTCTTTTGTGTTCAGCGCTGCTCCTATTATAGCAAAACCATGGACACATGAAAGAAAAACGCTGTTTCCTACTTCTGTTTTAACAAATCATTTTTTGGTGCAGTTTCAGTTCTCTCTCAGAGCATACCTTAACCAAAGATTATGAACACCCTCCAATTCCCAGCTTGATTTATTCAGTCAATTTATACCCACTTGGTTTTCACAAAAACAGCTGTTTTACCTGTCGATGCTTCTCCTGGCCTTTCCCCCTAGTTGCCATTTACAGACTAGAAATGTATTTCCTCTTTAAACACCCCTTGATAGACCAAACAGCAAGACACCTTCTACAGCCCCATACAAATTTCGCAAATAGTATGTCCCAAAAAAGGACGATCTGAATGGTTCTCAATTGAGCCCTGATCACAAATTTTCTTAGAAAATGCTCATTTTTAGTTGTGACAGATGGAATAATTAAATAAAGTTGGGTAACATATTTTAAAAATCTTATTGAATAAATATCATACATAATTATGTAATATATAATTATCAATCATAATTATTCTGCTGGAGTATTTTTGTTGTTACAAAACATTTTGTATTTTCTTCCTAATCTGAGATTTTGTTGGAGGCACACTTAGAGAAACACAGGAAAAGATAAAACAAAATGCAACAGAAGATTAAATCAGCACAGAAAATGCTGTTCTCAAAATCTCACCAATGAAATACTTTTGAAAGTAAATATAAACTTACTCTGTCACTTCCTGGATTAGATCAGTTTGCTATCTCCTTTGTTTTTCACATTATTTTTTATCATTTAAGGCTTTGATACCTTTCTGAATTATATGCATAGCACCTAGGACATTATGAGTCACATCTTTCCCAGTTTTAACAAGGTATTAATACTGAGCTGTACTTAGAAATAGGATCTTTGCATTGTGAACAGCTCATATTTGGTGTTGACTACGTACGGCTTTCAGAGCAGGAAAGTAAGAATTCTCTGGTGTCATAATGATGTGATAAATATCATCACATCATCTAAAATGTTACTGGAGCCATATCAGAGCATCATTTAGTGAATTTATTCTGATACCTTTAATGTAATGGATCATTACATCCACTTCCATTCCGGAACCACATGCAGATTGTATATGAACTGCATCATCAAAGACCAGCTAATTCTACCCTGCTGTAGTCCATGTATTTCTATGCTTATACAGAAACTACGGGTGGCATGGTCAGCACTGTGTCTTATTAACCAATATCCTGTCAGCTGTTTATAATTTGGAGAAAATTTAACCTCCTGGACTTAAGTTTCCCTATTTGGTGCCTCAAGTAAACCTCGGGTAAAAAGAAAGAAGGGTGGAATTTCAGCTGACAGAGTTCAGATGCTTTCAAGCCTATACTTGGGTGGTATCTACTGTCTTACTGATTTTTAGCTTTTTGCCATTCCCATAAAATTCTCCCCAAGTTTACATGAAAAATTATAATTATAAAAGAAATTACAAAAGAAAGCATCAAACATTTTAACAGGCACCGCTACCAGCCCTGACTACCATTTATTTTCAGCCTGCTGCTAAAACATGCAGTCAGTTTAACTCTGGACAGGAGCCTGTGAGCCGCTGCGCTCTGTACACATGACAGTGATGGGAAATACAGTATGGAAATATGATGCTGTCCACAGCTCTGTTGGGCACAACTGCATTTTGACCAATCCCCAAACCACGCGCGTCACTGCTGCTGGGGTAAGGAATACAGACCATTCGCATGGCTGATGTTTTGATGTGTCCAGCAACGCATCAAGGAAAGATATCAAACTGATATCTGAACAAGATCAAAACATTCCACAAGAGGTTAAGAACAACAGAGAAAACCCAAGAAAGCCTTTCATAAAGATATCAATGTCGACTTCAGCTCTGAGAAGTCGCACCAGGAGCTTATTTAAATACTTGCAATACTTTCAGACACTTGCAGAGTGCCTTTCATAAAGGGATAACTGAAAACCTAATTAAAGAGTTGGAGAGAACGTTTCAGATTTTGCCATCTGCTGTGACTTCATGTACTTATCAAGATATAATTTTAACAAGCTAGAAACATATGAAAGGTGAAAGCAATGCCACAGCACCCAACTGGTTTATACAGCCGTGCTGAAGCACAGGGGGACGTGTGCTGCACCCAGCCTCCTCCCTAGCTCATGTTCCTGCTGCGCCCAGCCTGCGTGGCACAGCGAGCAACCGCATGCCACTCACGCAGGCTTTGCCCAAACTAATGAGCTTGCACAAACAGCTGATAAGCATCCACTCTATAACCCTGATAATGGTGGGCAGAAAGACCTCCTGGAACACAATCTGCTGCAGGCAAGCCTTCTCAGCATCCTGGCCGTACCTAGGGACCAACCACTCCCTCCTGCCATGTTCAGCAAAAGACCCAGGGTGAATCACACATATGATTTGTCCCCCTGTCCTGATTTCACTTGAAATAGTTAATTTTCTTTCTAGTAGAAGTAGTGGTTTGGATTTATATGAGAATAATGTTGAAAACACACGGATGTTTTAGCTGATGCTGAGCAATGCTCACCCTAAGCCAAGGATTTTTCACAGCGCCTTGTGCTCTGCCAGCGAGCAGGTGCACAAGAAGCCAAGAGGGAATATGACCACGACAGCTGAGTTGAACTGGCCAAAGGGATGTTCCACACCACAGAACATCATGCCCAGTATATTAACTGGGGAGAGTTGGCTGGGAGGGGCCAATCAATGCTTGGGGACAGGGCTGGGCATCTGTCAGGGGGTGTTGAGTAATGGTATTGTGCATCACTTGGTTTTCTCATGGTTTTATGTCTCTCTCTCTTTTTAATTACAATTTTTTTGTTGTTATTTTAATTATTAGTATTATATTTTCCTTAGTTCTTATCTCAGCCCGTAAGTTTTTACTTTTTTTTCTGATTCTCCTCCCCAGCCATCTAGGGGATGAGGTGAGCAAGTGACTGCGTGGTATTTGGTTGCCAGCTGAGGTTAAACCATGGCACAGTCACATCACTGTGGGCAAATCTGGGAGCTTTTTTACTTCCAAGTGATGCCGCAGTAGTCTCTGTGAACTCATCTCCCCTTCTCCGTGACGCTGAAGTGCATCCTCAAAAATATACAACTGAACAACTATTAACTCTTTAAAATCCATCAGTACAACTATCAGCAATGTGCCATGTTGATTCTTCCCCGGCATCACCAGGTCACAAAGTAGTCCAAAAACAGAGTTAAGTCCTGTACAAAAAGCAAATATGAAGCCTGAAACTCTTGAGCCCACTAAGACCCTGTATCTGCCCACATCAGCCTACATGTCATAAAAAGCAGTCGACATTTCTTCTGGTCTTTCCAGAGTCAGGAAGGCCTCAAGAGGCTTTCTCTGGCAGTGACAAAGAGAGTTCCCTCTCTCATCAAATTGACGACAGCAGTTCCCAGACCCAAACCCAACAATTTTAGCACAGTACCAGGTGTGCTTCCATGTAGGTCCTGTTGGCTCTCCCTGGAAGGACAGAACTAAGTAACTGAGGTCAGCCTTCCACAGGATCAGTTACCAAAAGTACTGTCTGGAAGAGACCTGTGGCAGTCTCCAAGTCCAGCTTAGACAATTGGAGCTGAACTGCCAACACAGGTCAGCTGTGGCACTGCACAGCCAGGTCCTGAACCCTTCAAGGTTCTTCTCAGTCCTCTCCTGATCTCAGTCCCTGCTATATTAGGTCCCAAATTTTCAGATTTATTGTACACAGCCATCAGTCCTTACAGGACTGATGTTATTGTGAAAACAATGTAAGCCCTTGTTCCGTGTATCTCTGAGATGGTCACAGCAAACCCTTCAGTCACATCCAGACTTTTTCACCTGGACCAGCTAACAAAAAGCTGTGTGAATTTCCAGTAGTGCACAGCTAAGGGACTCAGAAGCAGGCAAACCTTCACGTTGTTAGCACAGCTCTTAACACAAACTGCTCAGCCCTGTGCACTTTCATTAGTCGTAGAAATGCAAATAACTCCAGGTTGGTCTCCCAAGGGCAAATTATACAAGCCTTCTGCACACGGGGCTAAACCTGGCCAATCATGTAAGCCAGCATAAGGATACACGGATGGCTACAGTTTCCTTTTCTGCCTCCATCTCTTAACAGATCTCCATAGCAGGCTCTGCTGACCCACCCCCAGGTAAGTCACAAGAGATAGAAAACAAGCAAAGGTTTAAAGAAGCACACAAAAGACTGCAGGAAGTCACTATGCCACACACGGCATCTGTGGTGATCCCTCCAAAGACAGCAAGATGATCCACAAGGATATGCTCATTTTCCACATCAGTTGTCCCAGGTTTTTCCACGGATGACATAAAACCTGTGGATTTCCTCTGTATTGAAGCATGCTATGAGCTTCTGGTCTGTAACATGTTCCATAATGTGCCAGTGACTAATGGCTTTGGGCCCCGACTGTTCTGTGCAAACATACTCAAACATTTTCTGATAAGGAACAGAGGTACTCCGTGCTTAAGCCTGAACCAGGCCTTATCCTAGAATATTTAAACCAGCTTTCAGAGAAAAATATTTCCACTGGCTTTAGAGAGGCATTCAAAAGCAAAGTGATGCTAAAGTGAGCTACTGTCATGCTCTCAGTGCAGTGATTGCAATGTGTCACAACATCGCTGTTAGAGCGCAATATACACAGTCTCTCCCCACAATTACATGGTTTATAATCTTTTTCCTTCCTGTACTGATGAGGCACAGTTAATCATGTCTCAAAAACTGCACACAATTTATATTGCACTGTATATGATTATTAGCTATAGCTAAAATAAAGCAGTATAGAAAGTGATATAGACAAATACTCATGATGTTGCAGCATAAGTGAATTAAAAATGGGAGGTTTTCCTGCAAATGTTTAATTTCCGTAGCAGTACTTCCATGCCTTTTTTGGTCTCCTTTTTAAGAATAATCCATAAAAGAAGTGAAAACTTAGCAAGTTCCGGCTTTAAAGCATCGTTTAAATTGTGCCTTCTGGGAGCGTAACTGTTCTTTGTCCAGGAAAAAGAAATCTGAGTTCCAGCTGAGTAATTATTTATGCTCATTTGTCTGTGTGTAGCCTGGTGCCAGCAGCTCTTAATCGATAGAAACGCTTACAGCCCCAATCTCCGTCTGACAGCTACAGAGCACCGTGCTGCTCTTCCTCGCCTTTCCCAAAGTCAGCACCGAGCTGGCAGCACGATTTCAGCACAGATGAGGGTTAAGAAACTCCCTCCCTGCATTTTATGGGTGGTATAAACTCTGTGCTGGCAAAAGAATAAGAAAATTTGAGTGGCTGGCTACATTCTTGGTGCCTCAAGCATCTCCAGGGCTGAAGGTATGACACCACGGTGGGCTTCTGTCAAAGGGCAGTCCCTGTCCCCTGCCACCAGAAGGGCACCTGCTAGTCTAGGTGACAGAGGGATGTCTTCTCTGCAGTGTATTTTCAGTCTTTTGCTGAGCTCCCTGTACTACCTCTCTGGAATCAGACATTGGCAGAGTTCCTGAAGGCCAGTCCAGGTGAGAAGGCTGGGAACATGACAGCAACTCTTTGCATAAGCCCACAAGTCTTTCCCATCAGGAACCTGAAGCTACCCAAGTCACACACAGTCAAGGGTGTGAACCCAGCCAAAGCAAAGCCAACCATCCTTTGTGACAGGCTGTAAAGACAAAAGCACCACCGTCCAGACAATGATGTCTGTCTTCACATTTCCCTAAGTTTTACAATGCTAAGAACAAACAAACAAAAACAAAACAGTAGTAAAAAGCAGGCTGCCTCTGGGAGTGTCTAATCGAGTTAAACCCAAATTTAGTAAAATCAGAGTCACAAGTGGATGTGCTTTTCCTCTGCTATTTATATGAATGTGCCAATCTCTTGGCCGCAGTACGTTTCATACTGATGCACATGGACATCTACTCAGAGAGCCCCCACTTCTGAGTGCTTTAAGCACATATCCTCAAATGACCTCTGGGAAGAGGGTTGTCCGTACTTTATATGTGGGAAAGAGGAATATAGCAAAGTTATATGAATTGCCTATGACTGCACCTGAAGTCAGTGGCAAAACCTGGAAGCTGAACTCGGATCACATCTTCTCAGGCTAAGTGCTTGAACAGTGAAACAACCTCCTTCTCCAAATAATTACAGAACACTTCAATTACAGGATTATTTCCATTAAAATATACCTGGCAAATTTACAGAAAATTTAATATTTATAGAGATAAATTGAAAATTTTAAAAACTAATATCATCAATTTCTTCTGGTTTGCGATGCTTTGGTTTTTTCATGGCCACGTATTATGGAAACAAGCCCTGCTTACTGCAGCTGGGGGCTTGTTACCATTTGTAACACAAGCATAGAAACAGGAGAAATACCTAGTCATTCCACAGCTCATAAAGCCTGACTATGACAAGCATCTGAGCTCCGGGCCATTTCATAATGCAGCCTTATGCTTTCCTTCCTTGGCTTTATTTTCACTCATCTTTGTATGCAGGTTTGGGATTATAGCTGACTTGTAACTCTATCAAGGAGCCACTGCAGAAGTTCCATGCGTTTTGGAGAGCCTGTGCAGCAGAGGATTAAATCAATGAGGACCATTGATTTTAACAAAGAAAATGCACAAAATTGTGAAGTAGGTAAAGAGACATTTCCCAAGGACAGGCTCTGCACGTGCATGAGGCAGGCACGCATCTGCCACATGTGGCTGAGGACAGGCATACTTGATGTATCCTTCCTCAGTGTGACTTTTAATGGGAATGGGGCAAATCAGACTGGCACCTTGATCCTGTTTCAGAAGAGGAATCACCCGAACATCTGAAGCGTGGTGCCCACTTACCTGTTCCATGCACACCAGTAGGGACTACAAATTAATTTTCATCAAAACACACCTACGCTTCTCCCTAGCTTAGACTATTTCAATTCCCGGTGCTCATTTCACTGCGAGCCAGGTTAGGTGACAGTATCACATCCTTACTATAAAGCTTGTCCTGAGACTTCCAGGATCTATGCAGTTACTGCTATTTCCAGATGGAGTTACAGACCAACACCCTGGAGTGCTCAGCACCCTCCAGAAATGGCCTGTGGAGTACAATTCAGACCAGATCCTGCACTTTCAAAAAAATAGTGATATCAAAGAGAAACCTGCTATTCCATTTACAAGTGTGCCAACTGGATCCTGTGCACCTTACAATTAAGACCCATTTTGAGCCATTCAGCCAGCATAACTACCACAGCATCTGAGGCTCTCCTTGTTTAACTGCAGAGGAATTGCAACCAGCAATCCTCCCACCTCCCACCTCCCTTGCACTGAACGTCAGCATTACCTTTTTTGACATTTACAGGAGAAAACTGGAAACTGCGTGTGAAGGACTGAATGCATCAAGGAAAAGAAGAGCCCTTCACTGACTCTTGCCAGCTCAAAGGAGCTTAGATGGGAAAAAGAAACACAGCAAATATTATGTTACTTAACCAAAGTCCCACTTTGTGAGAGCAGATGCCCACAGGGGGACATGCCTCAGATCATGCCTGGAAATCACACTCCCAGGGTATGAGGAGCTGAATTACTGTGGAGTTACAAATCTTCAATCTGGAAGTCTCTAGTTATGCATGGAAATTTCTGGGCATTGTGTGGATGCGAGGAAAGCTGCATATTTTCAAGGCTAGTAAAAGAAAGAGTAAATCTTCCTCACAGTAGAAAGTGGGTTATTTAGGTTACTCCTCCAGGACATCACTCTTCGTGACTAGGCTTTCTGCATTTGAAAAAATACAATTTTCAATAAAGTATCTGACAAAGCACCCTAATGCTACATGGTTCTCTCTGCCTGAACGCTTCCACTGAAGAAAATGAGCACTTCTTATATAATTCAAGGAAGAAGAATTTTGCTCTTTTGAGCAAATTCAATTTTCTCACAAAATCCAAAGCCATAATTCTTTCAAATTCTTATTTAGGAGATAGCTAAGTATTGCCAGGAAGCATTAGTTCTTCTTTCACAAAAGCATGTTTTAAAATTAGTAATTTGGTTCAATTTAGGGATTTAGTTTATTTGATGACTATTTTAACATTAAGGAGGATAGTTGAAACTATTTCAAAATTTTCATTTTTATGCTTTGAAGGGGAAAAATGGAGATTATGTTCCCCCTGCTTTTTAAAAGAATTAAACCAACCTCCTATTTCAATGAGTTGGAATCCCTGTGTCTTCATTCCTCTCAGTAGAATATATTTGCATAATAATAGTGGATGGTCAGAACAACAATATATCAGAGTACACATGAACAATCATTTCTTCCAGCCCGTTCTTCAGGCTCAGCATCTCAATACTCATACTACCACTTAAACTTCAGCTTGACAATCCTAGGTTTCTCAAATGAAATAAAGGAGACATCTTAGAAGGCCAACAGATCTGATTTTCCTCTGTAGACAAACAATATTCTGTTACCTCTTTGGCCCAGCATTCATACCTTTTCATGGGAAACAAGTCCCCTAACACAGTCTTTGTCTCCTCTGTCATCCTTGTATATGAGTCGATGTGCTTTTCACCCATGAACCTAAAGCAACATTTCCTCCCTTGAAGATAACCATCATCACTTGCTCAGGCAACTAATGAAAAGCAAAAAGCAAAGCAGTTTTATTTTTTAAGGCCCTAATAGGCTACAATGGCTCCAAATAATTCAGAGACCACTGTGTTCTCTGCACATTTCTGCAGCTTTTGAGATTAGCTGATTTATTCATGGCTACACTCCTCAAACCCAGCATCTGGAGTACGAAAACCCATGGATTTGCAATTAATTTCTGCTATACATATTTGAAAGACCTGGAGTCTGCTGACCTCCTGGACACCATGCAAGTCCCATCTGCTATCTGCTCACTCACACTTTTGTTTGAAAGGATGAAGAGGGAGTAATTTAGACTACGATTAACAGCTACCTTCTGTAGCTGTTTTTCATAAAATAAGGCAGTTTCTGCCGTTTCAATCCAGTAAAAATCAGCTGGGATATTCAAATCTTTAAAATGGAAAGATAAATCCGTTCAATAGTCGTACAAGGCACACAGCATTTGAAGCAAATGAACCGGATTCCACTGAGGTATCTGTAATGTTACAATGTGAGGGATCAAAGTACTAGATACCAACAACTTCTATTTGAATTCAGGAACTTTCCGATACAAACGTAAAGCTTAACTACAAACTACCTTTTGATTTTTATTTAAATGATTACATAGAAGCCCACAACAGCAAGAATACTCAGAATTAGAGGTTCCCTGTTCCTATTTTAATATGTCCTAGTAAAATTTTAATGTTTCTTCTATTACCTGCAAGAATCCTAGGAAATTTTTTATGCTCCTTCTATTCACTGGAAGAATAAGAGAGTGTTTCCCTCAAAATGAAAACCTTTTTCCATGCCAATCTGCAAAGCTGACAGGTACTTGACATCTGCCTTTGGCTGGCAGTTCTGTCCCCAGCCTCCATGGAGAGAAAAAGGGACTTGTAAAAAAGAGGACAAGACATCTACTGGTCAGCACTACCACAAGCTTAAGTCTAAAGTCCCCAAGGCATCAAGCGTAGCTCTGTTTGTTGCTCTCAAAAAAAACCGGAAAAAAACATTCCTGATGCATTATTTGGACACTGGTATATATTGTCCTCTTTTAAATGTCCACCAAACCAGCATCAAATCATTCCCCGCGGTGAGAAACAGTACACCTATTAGAAGACAAAAAACCCTCTCCTACTTTTGGACCAAGTCCACTCCTTTTCCTTTGGGACTGGATCTACCATGTTTTCAAACAAGAGAGACGACTCCGAAACATGGGCATTGGTCTCATCCATGTTCGTTGTCACCCAAGCCACGGATGAACCTCCTGCTTACAGTTTACACTTCTCTCCTACAACTGGTACTATTCCCCCTTCTTTCCTTTCTTCGATTATTGGTAATTATTGTGACAATATGACCAGGAAGAAGAGAGCAGCTGACTAATTTTTAAACCTCTTTCTGAAATTATCAATAAATCATTTTAAAGGGCTAAGAAGGAGTAACACTCTATGGGCCACTTCCACAGCCCAGAGACACACAGAGACACAGAGACGGGAAGCGCTGCCTAGACAGACATGTCGAACAGTTGCCTCCAGGACAATAAACAACTGGTATTTAAATTATTTCATTAGCATCACCCCACCTCCTTGGCTGGCACTCCAGCTCCGCAGCAGCTCACAGCGACTGTTGCGCCGGTTCAGCAGGGCCAAGCTCTTGCCTGTGATGACAGGAGCCAGCCAGCAGCTGACTGTGCAGGAAACAAGTACAAAGTCATCCCTTTAAAAGCAAGGCTACAGTTGAGTTAAGGACAACGCCAAGTTTTTTAAAATAGGATTCTGGATTCCAGACAGATAAACAGTCTTCGGCCTTTGATGTACTGAGAATTCCCCTCAAGATACTGACTAGAGCTGTGTGAATAATTGATTTTCTCAGCTGAATAGCTGAAGCAACCAACCAAACAAACCCCAACTTGTTTGTTAATTAACATTTTTTCCTTGAAAATCGAGGAAAAGAAAAGTTAAAATTGGGACTGCGCAATGGTTATATTCAAACAAAAATAATCTCTCTTCCATTTTAAACATTTTTATTTACAGACAAAAAATGTCTAAAAATGCAATGCTAGATTCATGAAAGAAAGCAAGAGTGTGCATCCCATAAGGTAGGGCATCTCTCAAGCAAAGTCACCTGAGGCATATGGTTTCTGCTTGGTGAAATCTAGAGAAAAAGCCACCCTGCTTTAAAATCCAATCCCTGGGAGACACGCTCAGGTTTGGGAACCTGGACACAGGTTTCCCCACACACAAAGGCGATGCTGAAAAGTAACGGAAAAGTGCTCTTAATTTCTCTGTTGCATGTCTATGTCTCTGTACAGACACAACTCCTGAGTGACATCCCATGAGATGTCAGAATGACTTATCTCAATTTCTCTTCTACTGTGCCAAAAGGTCTGTGAAATCCATGAAAAAAAATCTGAATTTCTCAAGAATCTTAACTGTCTAAAAAAGTATTCTCAATGTTAATTTTATCTGCTTTTGGATCACTGTGTCAAAAACCAGAAGGTCATACATGCTCACAGTTACTACTAGCTCTACCAGCAGACCAAGAAGTGCTGTGTTTCTCTCTGAAGAACCAGCAGAGAATGCCAGTTGGCTCAGCAAAATGGTACTGATGAGAAATGTCTCACGAAATGACCCACCTCAGTTCTACCACTTGAGTTGCCCCAAGGAGGAAGGTGTGCCAGCAGAACATTCAGCCCTACCCACTTGCACTGGCGCCCATGTGGATGCGTCACAGGCTGGAGTATTCACGGTGACTTCATGCTAAATCATGGCACTGGGAACCAGGGACATTTCTTTGGAAGGTCCCATTGACTCACTGGAGGTGGCAGAGCCCCAGCTCCCATTCAGCCTGATGGCTGCTGCCATTTGCTCTGGCAGGCTCATTCTGAGGCGACAGAGAATGGCCCTCACCCTTCCAGCCTTGCTGATGAACAGCATCTTGAATATTTCATGCTATTGCAGGTTGCAGGCCGCTTACAGAAATTACACAATTAACCTGGTGACAGCCATGGCTGTTTGTTCAGGATGGCTCCTTGCAGGCACCAAGACTGCCCACAGCACGGCAGGAGTCACCCAAACCTGGCCACGCAGCGCTGGGGAATGCAGCACCTCAGCCCTCGACGCTCCATCAGCTCCGTTTTTATTTTTAAAAAC
The DNA here is from genome assembly GCA_013397935.1 of Dasyornis broadbenti. Classification (NCBI taxonomy): domain Eukaryota; kingdom Metazoa; phylum Chordata; class Aves; order Passeriformes; family Dasyornithidae; genus Dasyornis; species Dasyornis broadbenti. The sequence continues at coordinate 91,685 of VZRN01001028.1, read as the reverse complement.
TAAATGGTCAAAAGTAGATCACCTGTAAAATGAAACGAGGATAGGGGAGTGCCAGCTGTACTTTGAGCCCTATTATGCAATGGAATGGGGATTACATAACAAGGGGAGTGCAATTACAGAAACGTGGCTCCCATGACACAGAGCCCAGCTACGGTGACAGGCTGGCAAACCCATCACAGGCAACATCTCTCTAACCCAGAATATTAATTTATTGACAGTACTGCCTAATAACCTTCCCACTTGCAATGAACAATCTGAAACGTGCCATGTTATATCTGTTTAACTACTAAGTTACTGTCAGCAGTTTATTTCTGCTTTTTTAAAATCCCAGTTCTCTTTTTGTTATAATTGACTTTGCAAACTTCTGGAAGAATGTTGTTGGAACTCTTGCTTTTTAAATGTATCTATTAATTATGCACACATGAACATCCTCTGTTAATCAAAAATTGCTACTACTTTCTGGAAATCTCTTAATTGGTTTAGGGAAGAAAACTGTCCAATTATATAGCTGAGAATTTATTACTAATAAAACAATTCAGTGCTTGTCTTCACTGAGCCATTTTATGATCCCTGTAAATATTAATACAACCCCTTTAACATTCAACACTGCAGAAAGAGACTGAATTGTTAAAAAATTAGAGAATTTAGCATTGTCCTTCTAAATTCTTGTAACAAGTAACAAGAACTATGACCTCTCTAAAAGGAGATGTGTTAACAGTGAAATGAAGTAAGAGTAGCTACAGAACTTCAACATAACCCAGGCTTCATGTTAATTAAAATTGGTTTTACTTTTTTTTTTTTGGTAGATGTTTTTTTATATCTCAAGGTGACCTAGGAAACTTGACCTCTTGAAATGAAGTGCAGAGAAAAATACTATCTGATTTTAAAAAGGAGCAGTAGGCCCAAATCAAATAGGTTAAAAAGAGGAAAAGCCACTTAAAAAAGAGCCTGTTGAAAAATCAAAATTAATTTTCAGTCTTAAGAAAAAACAAGCCTTTACTTCTGCTCAGGCAAGCCGCTCCGTAGAAGCAAATAGGAGTAACATCATTTTTAGGCAAGCAAAAAATATGTTATTATTTACTCTTTTCCCACCTCCTTGCCAAGAGACAAATTTAAGAAGTTACTTAGAATGATTTACTGACAGACACGGAGCTTTGCATGTCCCCCGAGTTCAAGGGCATTCACGAACAGGAAAAGCACCCCGTCACAGCCATGTGTGCACTGCCTACTATAATAACCACAAAGAGGGACTGCCTACCAGCAATATTTATGCATTTATTAAAAACGGCTTATGAAATACTTCTAAGGATATTCTGCAGGAGAAAAAGGGGTTGAAAAAAGCAGCAGCATAAAGTGCATCGATTCAGCTCAGACGAGATCCACTGTCGGGGAAACCGATCACCTGCTTTGAAGAGAAGAGCTGGCAGGGACCGTCTGGCTGCTGCAGCTGCAGTACCTAGCCCAAATTATTTACTCCTTTCGGCTCGGACGATTCGAAACCTGCACAAGTTTACCAGCATCTCGGGTAGCGATTGCCGATGTGACCCCGCGACACACCTCAGCGCGGTGTGCCAAGCCCCAAAGCCAGGGTCGGCCCCTGTCCCTGGGCGGACGCTCTGCGGGACAGCACAGACAAAGACCTGGGGGCAGCAGCTCCAGCGTCGCGCCCTCCGCCAGCGGCAGCACTGCACGCAAGAGAACAGCGAGTATGGCCGACTGGCTGGTGAAGGGCAGGAGGCGGAACGCTCCAATCCCAAACCCCACTGGAGCCCGGAGAGCCCCTTTTGCTGTGGGGCGAAGGACGAGCCCATCAGGGGTAACGGGCATGGTACCACAGGCGGCAGAGCCAAGCATAGGGACAAAAGCCGGGCGGGAGGACACGATGGATGCATGTGCTCCTCGTCCCTCCACGCTGCCCCGCACCTCTGCCGCACCTGCCCGAGAAGGGACCCCGGAGCCAAACACATGTGTCCCAACTCTTCGCCCCACCCGTGACACCAGGTCCCCGGGGACACCGGTCTCCCAGCCGCGGGCTGGCCGCCTTTGGGGTTCCCACCCGAACACCGCTCAGACCCGCACCCCGAGCGACGGATGCGTGTGCTTCTCCCCGAGCAGGGAGCCCTACCTGCCCCTTGACCAGGCTGGCGGCGAACTGCCTCATGACGGCCTCCACGGTGTAGGCGCTGGACCAGCCGCGGGGGGTGAGCAGCTCCATGCAGATGGCCCCGCCATCCAGGACGTAGCCGTTCTCCAGGCGGGGGCTAAGCACCCTCATGAAAGGCGGCGAGAAGGGGAAGTTGTCGGGGAAGGTGAGGTTGAGCAGGATGTACTCCGTGTTGGTCTCCTTCATGTCCTGCCACAGCACCGAGTCCTTGTCTACCTGGTGCAGCTTCACGTTCCAGTCGAAGAGGCTCTCGTCCACCAGCTCCACGGAGATGAAGCGGTCGCTGAGCCGCGCGATGTCCTGCAGCTCCTTCATCAGCCGCCGGGTCCGCACCTGAGTGCAGTGCTGCTGCCGGCCCGCAGGCACCAGCGCCGCCGGCCCCGACCCGCAGCCGGGGCCGGAGCCCGGGCCCGGCCGCTGCGCCGCCTCCTTGCCGGCGCCGGGCTCCCTGCCCACTTCCCGCGGCTTCTCTCGGCCGACTCCCGAGCGCGCCGGCTGCGGGGGCTGCTTGGCCGGCTCCGGCGCCTTCTTGTTCTTGTGGCCCCCGGGGCTGCCCTCGCTGCTGCTGCTGCTGCAGCCGCCCCCGGGGGGGCCC
>VZRN01001028.1:64329-87915 GCA_013397935.1 Dasyornis broadbenti | reverse complement strand
AGCGGCCCCGCCGGCCGGGCGGGCCGGGGGCGGTGACGGCGGGGAGGGGCGCCGGGACAGAGTCGAGGGTGCGTGGGCAGGTGTTGCACACGTGCGGGTGTGTGTGCACGCGTGTCGGCGCCCACACGGCCGAGATATGACACCGCGGCAGCTGTGTGCACGTGTGTGCACACGGACAGAGCCCACACCCAACGCACAGACAGGACAGCTCTGTGGTCATGTGTAAGGACACGATGGTATTTAAGTGCATATGCGTATACATTTTTACACCTACCTGCCGAAACACATATAATCACATATATAAGGCCTATAAAATCGATGTATAAACATGGTGGGAAAATAGTTGTAAGTATATAACACGTGTGTATATGTGTGTGTGTGTGTGCGCGCGCACATTTCGGTGTTTGTTGTGCTGTGACAATCTTGCTTTCTTCAGTACAGCAGATACGTGTATCTCATCCCTCTCACACCTGCTGTCCTCCAGACCAAATAGGTCTGTCCTCCTGGGACTCTGTGTAGCACAGGAAGGAACAGCTGATTCCCAAAGTCTCTAGCCCCACCACCTACTTTACCTTCAAAGACTGGAAAAGAAAAAAAAAATACAATAAATGCTTTGAATTGGGGAATAATGAAGGCAAAGTCCAAAGTGTGATTACGTCTGTTGTGCGGAGGATGTAAAGCAATAGGCAGTGTGTGCATATAGTAACATTATATTCCATAACACATTTCCCAGTGAAGGATCTGGAGGTGGATCTCCTCTTGCTCCCTGAAGACTCTATAGAGCAATGTCGGGAGATACTGGCAGAGCTGACCCACGTGTGGGTGCCAGTGCTTCTGCATCAGTCTGCTGTGAAAAGAGAGAAGATGCAGAGCTGTGAGCAAACTGTCAATGATGGCCTGGGAATCCCAGGTGCCACAACACTGTCCTTGTTTGCTCCTGCCCTCTGTCCTGGTGACCTTGCCAGTCCAATAGTCTGATAACCTTTGGAGTTGCTCTGATCCTTTTCTGTGTGCAGATACCCAGCTGGGTCTGTTGCAGGAGAGGTGTTTGCTGAATTCCCTACCCTGAGAAGATCTGTATTGGAAGTACTGTTGACACAGTGTTTCCCTGGAGGTCAGACATGCTGGGGAATGTGAAGTGGGTGGTGGCTGAAGTGTCAAAGATTGTTCTGTTCATCCCAAATTCATCTTCTACCTCCTACATTTGCCTAAGCAGTTGAGGTACCTCCAGTTTATAGGTCATTGGAAAGTGTGTCCAAGCCTTCCCTTGGTAGCCTTCTGGAGTGGCAGACATGCCACTCCCCTGAACTATTGATGACCCATCCATGGAACTGGAAAATTTCTGGAGTGCAGACAAACTGCACCCAGACATCTCGTGGTGTGTGATGCTTTGAGGAAACAAGTAATTTGTGCTTCATCGGGAAAATGACTCCAGCAGGACTTGCAGGGGGAGAAGCTAAGGCAGACAAGGAAATTTCTCATTAGCATATGGAACAGGAACACAGAGAAACCTGATGGGACGGGTTGGAAGACTGTTCCTGCTCTGGTGCAAAAGCTGGAAGTCACAGAAACTTCACCTGCAGCTTCAGTCCCCACAGGCAGTCAGGTGGAACAAGGTGCTCAGTGTTCACCCCTGGATGAATACCTAGTGAAAGGCAGGATGGTGTGGCACAGATGCAGAACTGAACCACACTGCCAGCCAGCAACTCAAGCCTTTGTGTGGGCTACATTAATGTTTTAAACTGAAAGGTCTCTGCGTGGTGTTCCTCTGGCAGGTGGCAGCAGGGGCCGTGATCATTAATTTAACGTTATGGAAGTTATTTACCTGTCTCATATAACTGAGGTATCTACCCAGTGGGGAAGCCAAAAGACTGCAAAGGGAGACCAGAGCCAAGCAGCCCCTCTGTGGCCTTGCACCACTGCTCTGTGAAATGGTACAAGATTAATGAAGGAAGTGATGAAAAAACTGTTTCAGTGACAAAGAAGGTGTAATAGGTGTGCCTGGTTGAACAGTGGCTGCTACAGGGAACTGCTCTGGTGGTGCTGAATATAGTGAAATTTGTCACCATCTGTGTCCATACTGTTTGCAGGGTTAAAAAGCAGACGTGATGGAGTGAACTTTTTCATACCCAGGCCTCCTCAGCAAGCAAATTATTTGATTAGTGCAATATGGACTCTGAATGGCTTGAAGTCAAATCTTGAGGGAAAATGGGCAGTAAAACAGCTTGCAGGGGAGACTTGCACTGTGTCTAGACTGTCTGTATCCACATATTCCATGACTGACAAAAAACGGAACAAATTTGATCCATGATTGCTCTTTACACATTCATAATAATTTCCTATTTCTTAGTTTCTTAAACAGAAGAAACATATCTATTAACTTTGTTCATTGTTACAGTTTCTCACCAATATACCAAGTGCAAACTGAACTTATCTGCCATCTCTCAGACAGGGCCCTCCTGTCCTTTTCTTTGGAGCAGGACTGGTTGATCCACTTGCAGTGCATAAAGACATCCTAGAGTGATGCAACGACTTTCAAGTCAGGGAGGCATCTGGGTATGAAAAACAGACTGACCTCTGGCAGATATTTCTCCTACATATTCAGCTGGATAGCTGCTTTCAGGCTCAGCCATTTATTAGTGACACAGGACAGCATTCAAAGCTCAGGCCTGGCAGGAGCCCTCAGCTCCATGTGGAGCGGGGTGCAGCTGATGAAGGGCATCTCAGACTCTTCTTGTGGTAGAGAAGCACCTGCCACTAGCTGGAGATTCAGAGCTCTGAACTCCCATTGCAGTACTAATTTCATGTTGTTTGGGGCTGGCAGGAAAGTGGTAGGTTTTTTTTGTTTGTTTCATTTTTTTCTTCTTTTTTGGTTTGTTGTTTTTGTTTGGTTGGTTGGTTGGTTTTTGTTTGTTTTTTGGTTTTGTTTTGTTTTTTTCTAGTAGGATAATATTGGCCAGTGATTTTCTTGTTTTTACTGAATTTGTAAAAAAGGAGTTACCTGTGGTTCTGTGAAAAGTTCATATGTGTATTGTTTACTTCCATTTAAATGCAGCAGAATTTTAAGGCCAAGTGTGGTAGAAAATGTTACTTAGATTGAACAAGGGCACAGAAGCATTTCTAGAAAGATTAGGGGACCAAATGTCATATCTTCATAGGAGAATTAAAAGATTTTGTCTTGTTTAGTATAGCTCAGCAAAGACTGAGTAGGGCTGTGATAACACTTTATAAATATATTTGAGAAGTAAATGTCAGAGAGGGATATTGACTTCATCACATGATCAAATGGCAGTACAGTGAGTAATCCTGAATACATCTGCACTGGAAATCTGAAGGCTTCCAGGCATATGATGAGGCAAGAGTTTGAATACTCTCCTGAGCACTGGAAGGAGTAGCTTGCAGTCTGGTAGCATGGAGCCTGAGAAGTTTATGGGCGTAATTTTACAACACAGTAGAATAGGAAAATGCCTGAAGAGAGAAAATTAAACTTATATTATGAGTCCCTGGGCATCTGGTGTGTCAGTATCCCCAAGTGTGTGAGAAAATAGATTAGATCACTGTCAATTTGCATTATAATAATTCCATGCCTCAGGGCTTCCACTGGAGTTGGCAAAGACTTTATTTTATTCTTCCTGATGCATGATTTGTCCTCTACTGCTCTTTTTTTGCCATCCTCTGCAGGTCTGAAGATAGACGGTTATAGGTGTCATTAAAATCTTAGGGCTCTTGCATCCTGCTCATATACTGAAGATTAGGCCAGCCACTAGGTCTGGAACTCTTTTAAAAGAGTTATTTACCTAGAGCAGCTTGGTAGGCTCCATTGATTTCATTTATAGCATGGGACACAGCCTCCTTCCTAGAACCAAACAGAGTTATATTTAGCTAATTCTTTGCAAACATGCAAACACATACTTTTTCAGCAAGCAAGCTATCTATTAATCTCTGCCTCTTTTGCCTGTTTGAGTTGTCCCAATGCTTACTAGTATCTCACTGCGCACCTTTGACTGTTTATTTTTTGTCTGCCTCCTTTCATCCTCCAAAGGGACAACATCACTTATTTTTAGAAGGATATTCAGAAGAAAGGCATTTTCAGCAACAAACAGCAAGAATGAAGAAAGACACAAAAATGTTCACTCCTGGAATGTTAAACCCTGTAGAGGTACATGTGTGATTCCGACATTCCTGTTGCCACATCCTCTGAAATTACCTTCTCCTTGGTGTTGGAGTCCATCCGGCAAGGCTAATTTCTTTTACTGACTTAGATAAACAACATTCTTGAGGTGACCTCCACTCAACAGACATGATAAGCCCAGGTAAATGCAAAGGATACGTGGGTAAATGAACGGCCATTGTATCACAGTAATAGCTTTTGAGAATGAGAGAGATAAACAATATCCATGGAAAATATGGTTGGCTGTCTGATTTTAAAGTCTGCACAGCATTGGAAATGCTCAGGAGAAGCTTTTTATGTTCATGACGTTCATGTTCATGTATTGTTACTTACTGACTAAAAGACATTTGTATCTGGCAATTCTGAATCATGGAACTCTGTGTCAGAGGTGACCTTCGCATATACTCATGCAAGTATTTTTAAATTCTTGCACTCATACACAAATTCAAGATGTGGCCAGTACTGTAAAGAGCAGAAATTACTCACAAATTTCTCCCCAATTAAAGGTACAGTGCATCCTTTACCTTGTTCCATCTTCAGCCTTGACATCTCGCCACATTTTTGTCCTACAATATCATCTTTGAAGTATTTCTGTACCTGCTCAGTGAGGAAGCTGTATCCCATGGAATGGTTGGAGGAATGGAGGAATATGATGGTCCCTGCACTTTTGATGCAAAAATTTTGTTTGTGTGACTCTCTGAATTCTGGCTAGAATTTTTAAAGGTCTGAGATGATGAACTTCTCTAAGCTCCTGCATACAACCAGAGAGCCAGGACCATCAGTGAGGCTATGCATCAATCCTGCTTTTAACTGGGGGCAAACAATATGAATCTGAGCCCTAGGCAGCCCTTTTTTTGCAGTGTATCCTGTTCATGGATGGCTCTACCCCAAGGAGACTCTGAGGTGTCTCCTGCCTCAGCTGCAGTCCATTCCACATGAAGCTGAGGACTGCTGCCAGACCTGTCTCATTTGTCAATGCCCAGCTGCTGAACCTGAAAGCAAAACTCCAGGTGTTCCAGTACTCTGGTTCACAGTACCAAAAGGACATAGGAATGTCTCTTATTACCTGCTCAGAGCGCCAGACTAACCCCTGGCTTGGCAAAAGCACTGTAGGTCATTGAAGCAACACATGGATGTCTGTGTAACCCACACAAAATTAACACTAAGATACCAACTCGAGTTAAACTTTAAAGGCAGAAGGCTGAAATTTCAGTAACTTAGTCTCAAAGATCTTATGGTGCCATGAAATAATTTTTGGCTCCTGAAATTTTAAATTGCATCACAGACCTCTTGCTCCCCTGAAGTGATGGGAACACGATAAAGTTCAAAAATACAAAGTACAAAGTGCTGAGGGGCCAATGATAAGGAATTTTTACATAAATCTGGAGAAGCAGACAAAGAAAGAAGAGATAAAGAAAGAAGGATGTGTTGGTAGAAGGGATTATAAAGATGTGCTGCCAGAGTGATGCAGCTTTAAAAGAATAGATTGATGTGACTGAAGATGGCACTCAGTGAGGTACTTTTAGTAAAGATGGGAAAGTATTAGAACCTTTGTAAAAGATGATGATAAGATCACATTTGGATCCCAGAACAACACACACTCCTCTTTGATGCCAGCTAAACACTTTTTCTTTGACCCCAGTCAATCCTTTACCTTCATATTCCCTTAAATCTCACCATATTCTCTCATTTTCCTCTTTACAGCACACAGCCATAAGAAAGGTCACTTGCAATGCATTTATGGACAATGAACTCTTCCTCCTTTATTGTAAGCTATTAACATTGGCCTGGTCATTACAACAGTAAGAGACATGTTTTAGCTTCTTTTTTCTCAGTGCTAATTGTAAATCCCAAATTACTATGCAAAAAAATTCAAAAGGTGACAAAGGACTGGAGAAGCTAAATTCTTTTAATCTTTTTACTTAGATTAGTTGCAAGATTACTGATAATGGCTCACTTTCTTTAAAATGAGGAGTGTGTTTTTGCATACTTTCATACAGTGTTGCCAGGAACTGAGATCAAGTCCTCACATCCTGATCGTGGAGAAGCTGCTGCTGCCACCAGCTGGTAGTTCCCTGGTCCTTGGCTGGAGAGATGTATACATAGCTTAGACAAAGAACTCCCAGGGAGATGGGTGGGCCCTGAAAGATGTCACATCCACAGAAAGTTAAAGAAACATTGATCCAGTCCAAAGTACATTTTGGAATATGACAAAAAAACTGTATTATGTGTAGATGTGGCACTTAGGGACATGGTTTCATGGTAGACTTGGCAGTGCTGGGTTAATGGATGAACTCAATCATCTTAGAGGTTTTTTCCAACCTAACTGATTCTATGGTTCTATATTAACAGGGCCCACCAATGGTAACATTCCCAGTCAGCAGTTATCCACAGGCATGGCTACAATAGCAAACCTACTGAATTCATAGCATCAGGCATGCAACACTGGTTCTTTCTGTGATTAGATGACATCATGTGCTTCATCACTTAGGTTCAATAAATAAATTTTTGGATGGCAGCTCCATTTGAAGTAGAAATGACAGTTCCTTGCGTGATTCACTGCTGCTTCTGCAGGACCAATATAAGGAGGAATCTAGTGTGTTGTTTACGCCTGGCTTCCCTGGCTGTCCTCGACCGAGGCGTTAGTGCCCGAATGCTCAGCGGCTCGGCGGCTTCTTTCCATGCTGCTCTGAAGCCTGGCGTGGCTGGATCACGCAGAGGCGGGGCCGTCCACAGCGAGGGACCGACGAGGTGCCGATGAAATAAGGCGAAAGAGGCAAAGGGTTTCGGGAGGGGGTTTCCCCCAAACTCTCCTTTATTGGGAAAAGGGCGAGGAGACACAGGAGGGAGAGTCGTGGAGGGAGAACACCGGGGAAATGTCCCCATGCAGCCGGTTTTAAGGGGGGGGTAACAGCCAATGGGGTAAAGGACAAGGGGAAGGTACAGTGGTCAGGGGTCCAATAAAAACATTTGAGGGGGGGGAACAACAGCTCAGAACCAATAAAACTTCAAACGTAACAGAACTTTCGTGGAGAAGGGGTTAGCCCAAAGCTCTGGACACGCCTTTCTTCTGGAACAAGGGGTGGATCTTGGTTCCATCCATCGAGTCCTTCCCTAATGAGGAGCCTCCTACAGAGGAGGTGGAGCTGGAGCGTCAGGCAGCAGTAACCAGGGTTGGACCTCCCACACTAGTGAGCACTGAGTTATGCACCGTATGAAGAACAAATGGTTTGTCACCTGCAAACAACAGTGGCTGCAGTCATAGATGTAAAAGAAGGGCTCTTGCCACACCTGTGGGATCAGTGCAGGTCAGTCGTCCTTTGTAAACGTGAAGAGATGGTAGATTATCAGAATCTGCAGGCAGTTGTAGATCAGCTGCTGGGTTTGTCATTAGCAAGCCAAAAAGATGGAGTCTTTTCTTTGTTAGATTTAGGAACAACAGGCACTTCCTCCTGCAATATCATGTACAAGCGGATGATAGGAGCAAATCTCCGCTTGAGTCCTGGAAGCACTAGGAAATACCCGTCACTGGCTTGCTGTGCACTTCAGACAGGGTTCATCAGGGCTGGGATGGTTGTACCATAGAGCAAACCTCAGCTGATTGTTTCATATGTGGTTGTTCCTGTGAAATCTAATTTGTTGCAATTGACTAAATTAGAAGAAATCAGTAACTTCTTTTGTTTCTAAAGAATACTACTATATCTGGATTTCTGAGACAGAAGATGACCCTGGACATCCTTGTTTCTAAACTGAGATATTGGAAATAGAAACAAAAAATCTTGGGTTGCAGACCTAAACCACAACTACAGCAGTGATGATGGATAGTGCTAAACACAACCACTCAGCCATAGCTGCCTATTGCAGCAGAATCCCATGCAACAAGATTCATACATATTCTTGAACTCTGAGCCAACGGTGGCATTTCTATATGAAATGCAAAAGCAGAAGAATATGTGAAAACTGGAAACAGGGGATCTATCCAGGCTTCTAGGTAAGCTGTGGTTTTTTCAGAAGTGTCTTATGAGGCTTGGCCAAGGACTCATCCCTCTACCCGTGATACTCATCCAAGGAAGCTGTAAGCAGGTCTGACACTGTGGTTTTGGTGGAAAAGGGAAGACAGAGCAGCAGGGCTGCTGTCAACGCAGTAGCACCAGGGCCTTGAGCAGGCAGGGGACCAAACATTTCCTGAACCAGTTTAACTTATTTGATTTCCTCCTGTTTGGAGAGCAGATGGTCCCTTCCTCTTCCATCAGCCTTTCTCTGGCATCAGGGCAGGCTGTTTCCTACCTATTCATGATCAGTCTTCTCTGCCATGGCCTCTAGGACACCGTGTCTTCGGTTTCTTCAGTATATGCCAGCTAAGGTGAAAATAAGGGAAGGTACGTGGGGGCCCAGCCACACCACCATGGTGAACTGTGCTCATATGTATTTTCTTACCTCCATCTCTAGTCACATTTTGTCCCAGAGGTGTTTTGCCAGAACTTAGAGAAATCCCATCTGAGAAGAACTGCCAGGGCATGAGGGCCAATTGGCACTCTCCAGAGTGGTACTCTGAGGTTGTGTCTGAGTGCCTGTGCTGGGGGGTAGAAGGGAGGCAGTAGACATGGAGAAGAGCCAAATTCTGTTGTCTGTGAGGTGATCATTGTGAGAATGGGCTTTTCCTGCTCTAGCTTTCCATCCTTCACAGTACACAAAGCAGTCTGAGAGCCTGTGCTACTAATTGTTTTGGAAAGTCAGGGACACTGAAGGACCATGAAAACTGAGTTTTTATTATATGATGATAAGGCTGTACATGGTACAGCCTGAGCAAGGGCTTGTGGAGACATGCAGGGACATGATGCCTGTTGGAATAGCATTGGACTAGTGGCCTGAGAAAAGCAAATCTGACACAAACTCATCCATACAGTTTGTAAAAACAGGACCCTGGCGCAATCCCTTATGGCGGACTTCATCTGGAATTTGCCTCACATCAGGCTGGTCCAGTAACTCCAAGTTCAGTTTTGGGAACAATATAAAAGACCAGGTGATCTGTTCCCGAGTGGGACTTTATTTGGCAATATTGCCAGCAGAGTTCCCAGGGGACTGCTACTGCCATAATCTGATAGTTCTATTGATGATCTGGAGGTAAATAAAAACTTGCAAATAAAATAAGAGTGTATAGAAAGGCCAGCAAAGCGATAAACAGGATGGAGACAAACTGAATTGGATAGCTGCGTTTGTGAAATGTGTTTTAATAAAACCAATTTGTGAAGTCTTCTTACCTAGGAGCAAATCATGCAAGTTTATGTAAGTGCAGACCATATTCCCTGTAAAGGGAAACATTAAAGGAAATCAGGGGTCACTATGTACCAGATCATCACAATCTGGTGGCATAGAAGAATTTTGCAGCCCTGCAGTACATAAATAGGAAGGGATACAGATGAAGCACAAGGCATGGGGGAACAGGGACCAACACCATTGCAGAAACCAATACTAGATTGCAATGCGCAAGTCACCTTCCTTTTTCTGCTGATATTGAAAAAATAGAAACACTGAAAAAGCTGAAATTCATTAAAGAAAAAGGTGTAAAGAATTCAGTGTGTTAAATTTATCATATAGAAGTCTGGGAGATGATTCAATTATTTGATTAAGGCACAGAATAGATATGTATACTATCTATATCTAAACTAACTGGGCAATAAAGCATTTCTTCATCAGTTAGACAGAGGTGTGAAAAGAATCAATAGCTATAAATTAGAGTCCTCCTCAGGCGACTTCTGTAAATAAAATCTATTTGAAGACTGGATGCTGGGCATGAACAGTAAAGTATCTTTCAAAGTGATGCAGGCAGATTGTAGAGACAGTGGGATATCAACATGCAAGAGCGTGAAGAATAGTTTAAAATTGAAGAGTCATTTGAACGCCTCTCCCAAATAATAGTAGAAAGAGAGTCTTTAGCACACTGCCTGCCTGTCCTCATAGTGCCTATCCAGAAGGAATTCCTACTGACATGGTAAGGTATACCAGAGAGCCAGCTGGCCAGGACTGTGTCCAAAGAGTCCACATGAACTGAAGGAAGCATACATTCAAGCCTTGGACAAGGGCGAATGGTTTTAAACTCAAGAGGAGAGATTTAAATGAGATGTTAGGAAGAAATTCTGCACTGTGAGGGCGGTGAGACACTGGAACAGGTTGCTCAGAGGAACTGTGGATGCCCTATCCCTGGAAGTGTTCAAGGCCAAGTTGGATGAGGCTTTGAGTGGTCTAGTGAAAGGTGTCATGCCCGTGGAACTAGATGATCTTTAAGGTCCCTTCCAAACCATTCTATCCTTTTATATTCTATCCTTCTATGATACTCTAGCCCCAAGTCAGTGGTGCCAGTAGCTCCATACCAGTTGTGACCATGGCTCTGCACAACTTGCTTATCTAAACTCTTTTCAGGGGCATAACCCTGAATGCTAAGTAATTTTTCTGATTTTCTGATTTGTCCCTTGGTTTGAACCTATGTGGCCATTACTTCATTTTTCTTGTACACTGTGACTAACAGATCTACCTTAGAAAAATGAGAAGTGTCAGGGAAGGACACAAACACAGGAGAACAGGCACCCACACTGTTTAACAGTGACAAAGGTATGCAGACAGCTTTTTCATCTGGACCACCCATATTTTTTCAGAATTGCTTTCAGGTACATTTCAGCATTTGGAATACAAATAAGGGCTGCTCCATGCCAGCTGGACGCAGTGCTGGAAATTGGTCCTAGGCACTTTTCATTTGCTAGCACACACGTGGTCTGGGCATCTTGGAAATTCTTACTGCCCAGGATATTCCTATGCCTTCTTTCTTGCATCTCTGGTAATGAAAAAAGTATCAGTTTTAAATACAGGGTGCTACTTATTCTGAGTTACAGGGGAAAAAAAAAAAAGCAGTAATAGGCAAATCAACCTTACCTATTAGTATTGCATAACTAGAGGAGCATTTTTCTAGGAGTATGATCACATATATACACGTATTTTTCACACCTGTAGAAAAAAAAAGATACTTGATAACTATTGAAAGCAACTCTGCATTTTAAAAGAATAGACCTTAATTTTGCTTTAAATGACATATGGCAGCAATATGTATGTAACATAAACTGAGTCTGATGAATAAGTTTAATATTCCAGGGGAAAAAACCCCAGATAATTCCACTGATTTCTCAGCATATTTTTGAAAAACAAGATTAAGAATTAATTCTTTATGGTATATTAAAGACACTATGAAATAAAAAGTTTCAGTATTGCAGACCTAGATGAGTTATCACTACACTATCAAAATAATATTCTTGTCCTGAAACATATATGTAAGTCCTTTGCTGTGTCTTGCTGACCTCCTCGGAGACAGTGTTGTGAGAACAGACTGTCATCCGGTGTCCTTCACCATCAATAGAAAGAGTCTCATGGGTCTCAGTTATCTTTGGATCAGGTCCCAGAACATTCCCATATCTGCAGGACTTGGAAGACCAGAAAATTATCTTATGAACAAAATCCTGATCCTGCTGCTTCTTAGATAAATAAATTTAGATGATCTCAGTAAGACTGAGATCCAGCCATGATGCATAAATGCATCATCCTGCTAATTTGTGGTAAGACGTGTATTATTTCAAGTCATTAATGAGCACATTACTAAACACCAAATCTGTATGGAAATTATAATTACAGCTCTTATTCAGCTGCATAATTGATTTTTAAAAATTGTTTATTTTATTGTATCACAGCATTTTTATGCAGTAAAATGTGACAATACCACATGCTTCTGAGTCATTTGAAAAACATCCTAAACAAAATTACCATCAGTCTGACATATCAAGAGAAGGTAAATGGTATCCTCTGTGCTGTTCATATCTATCTCCTCTGCTTCTCTTCTGCTTATTACATCTTGTAATTAAAACAATGAAGGGGAGAAGGCTCACAGAATGGAATTCGTAGGCAGGTGATGTTCCCAGTTAATGACCTGAAATTTCAATCTCCATTTCTTGCTCTGCGGAATGAGGAAGAAGTGATTTAATCACACAGAAGAAAATCAAAAAGACAGGAGAGAAAACATGTACCACTGGAACTTGATGTGTTTTCCTTTGTTTATTCATTTTCCTCCACTTTACTGGCCAGCAGCAGAAAACAGGAGCTGGGAGGAGAGCCATAGTTCTAGAGACGGACAAACAGATGAATTATTTGTTGCTTTTTGTATTCATGAGAAGTTGGCTGCCTCAGCCCTCTAAGTAATGAATCTTAAACACCATGTTGTGTCATATTATATTGGACAAGTCATTTATCTGGAGTATATGTACCACTAAATAAGAAAACAGCGAGCTGAGCCTTTTCCAGACCCCAAGGCTGTATAAACAGTCTCAAATCAATCTTTTGTATGCTCTGCTTGGTAAGAAACCTTTATGCCATCTGCCTGCATCCTTCACAGCACAGGTCATCATTTGACATTCCAAGCAGGGAGGACCTCATAGCGGTAACCCTGCGGATTCAGATGAAGGTTCCCTCTGGGCCAGTATCCTGTGCTCAGCAGTAACCAGAAGTAAATGCTGAAGAGCAAAGTCAAGAAAAACATCTATGAGACCTCTCCTGTCTACCCTCCTGGCCTTGGGCTACCTTCAGTTCATGGGATTTCCTAAGCCAGGTGTGATTTACCTACCTCTACCTGACTGTCTACCAAGCATTTGTCCCATTTTAACTTCAACACAGCTAAGCTTTTCCTGTCCATAACATCCATTGGCAAACACTCTCACAGGACTCATGAACTTTTTATGAAGAAAATCACTGCTTTTTGCATGTTTTGAAGTTGTCTCTTCTTGGCTTTACTTCGATGGCCCCTAGTTTTTGTGCTGAAAGACAGTCTAGGCTCCAGACCACTCATGGCTTTGTAAATACAGTGAAGTATTTGCCGTAAGTCTCATTAGTGGGCTCTCTCTCAAGATGAAGAGTCCCTGTCTATTCATGTTGTCCCATTAAAGAAGTCATTTCATATCTAGTTATCTTGGCAGCCCTTCTCTGACTCCTTTCCAGGTCTACTTCAGGGAATGAGAACTGCACACAGTATTCAAGGTTGGGGCAAAATGTGGATTTATGCAGTAGCATAATGAAATTTTCTGCTTTGTTCCCATATTCCTTTCCTGACAATTCCCAACTCTCCACATGACTTCTGATCACTGCTGAGTGCTGAGCTGATGTTTTCAAAGAACTTTCTATTCTGATCCTCAGGTCTTGCTCCATATGGTAATGGTCAAGAGGTCATGAATCTTCATGTGAAACTAGGAGTTTTTTGCTGGTATGTGCATCACTTTACATGATCCCTCTTAAAGTCTTTTCAGGTCCTTCTACAGTTTCCTACAACCTGCATTCATCTTTAGTCTGCCAAATAACTTTCTCATAAGCCAATTTTCACGTTGTACTATCTGATCTCTTTTCTGGGTCATCTATCAACATATTAAATGGCACAGTTTTCAGCCTAGTTCCCTGCTGAACTCCTCTGGGATCAATTCTTCCCTTGCAAGAATTAAATGTTTACCCCTATCCTGCATTTCTGATGTGGAATTCAGTTCTTTATTCAGTCGAGGATTTCTCCCCTTATTCCATTGCTTTACTTGCTTAAAAGATTTTGCTTAAGGATTTCACTAAGAACTGATGGAAAATCAAGTAGATTGTATTGTTTAGATCACTCTTATCTACATGCTTGCTGACCCCTTGAAAAACTCATTAGAGGTTTGCAAAACAGGATTTTCTTTGATGTAATCTGTGCTACTCTTCCCAAATGGGTCATATTGATCCATATGGCCTCTCATTCCATCCTTTATTACAAACCCTACTTAACTGCCAGTGCAGATGTCCAGCTTACAAGTCTCTAATTGCCTACTGGCCATATGAAAATCAGGATACGAATGCAATATGGTTACTTATGTCATGAGACATGACATTTTCTTTCTAAATCTTTCTATGTACCTATTGATAAATTCAGTTATTTGTCAGATTGACTTTCTTCCTCTCTCTCTCTGTCCCTCTCTCATTGGAACACAAGTTTCTCATTTTGACATTTTACCTCTGAACATGAAAACAATGCCCAAGTCTGTGATCATTAGAAAAATTTAACGAGTGATAACCTTAAAAGGACTGTATACATTTATCTAACAAAATTTATTAATCTAACCTGACCCGGCTAGTAAATATAGATTTACAATGAGCTGGAAATCTCTATGAACCAAAGGCTTTCACACAAAAAGGAAGGAGGAGAAGTTTTAACAGCACCTCAAAGCCCTTGTTTGTTACTGCAAGTGGTTCTGCTCTGTACTTCCCCTGGATGTGTTTGCCCATATGCAAAGATGGACATGAAGAAACTCTTCTGTTTGAATCCCAGCCTCCTGTACTTGCAGAGCCACATCTGACATAATCGTTTGAATTTACACTGTTCTTTCAAAACTTGACCCCCTGTTCCTCATGTTCAGATATAACTTGGTAAGTGCACCCTATTCCACATTCTTCCTTCCAAATATTAGAAAAAGTTATTCTTTTCCTCATACCAAGATCTCTCATGTGATCAGTGTAAAGTACTTGTGTTAAAATCTCATAATCCTGGGACTTCTGTTGTCCAGAGAATATTCTGCTAACCATGAAAACAGACTGGTCAGCAACTGCTGATCAATAGAGACTGGGTTTATTTATAGGATGACAATACTTTTCAAGGCCTAGAACTGATAAATTACTTTCTGCATCCTAGGATTGTTTTTTAATTTCACATTTGCACAGTACTATATTTTCCTTCATATTCTTTGCTTTTTACAGTCACATGCTTTTTAACTTTAGGCTAGTATACTTAAACCTATGAGCTCCCAAATAGCGCTTAATATTTTGCAAAGACTCAATTTTCTGCTACTGATCTAGCATGGTAAGCCAGAACAGAAACTGACCATTTGACAGTGTTGTTATCATGATATCATAAATTGAAAAAACAAAAATGCATCCAAGAACTTAAGAATTGCAGATTTTGATGGTTCTCATTGTGGAGCAGAAATCACCGCAAGTTATAACTACAAAATGCATAAAATACATTCAATCCCATTAATTTAATTAATAATTAAATACATTAAATTTGGGATGGAAGGTATCATCCAGCTACAAACCCCTGTCATGGGCAGGGTCACCTTCTGCTGGATGAGGTTGCTTAGAGCTCCATCCAGTCTGGCCTTGAACATTTCCAGGGATGGGACATCCACAGCTTCTCTGGGCAACCTGTTCCAGTGTCTCACCATCCTCACAGTAAAGAATTTATTTCTAATATCTTATCTAACACTGCTCTCTCAGTTTGAAGCCATTCCCCCCTGTCCTGTCACTACATGCTCTAGTAAAAAGTCCCTCTCCATCTTTTTTGTAGACTCCCTTCCAGTACTGGAAGGCTGTAATTAGATCGCCCATTCTCTTTTCCAAGCTGAACAATCCCAAAGGCCTCAGCCTTTCCTCACAGAAGCAGTTTTCCGTCCCTCTAATCAACTTGGTGGCATCCTCTGGTCTCTCTCCAAGGGTCCCTGTCCTTCCTGTGCTTGGGACCCCAGAGCTGGATGAGTTATCTCCTGACATTACTGGGCTCATCAGATTCAATCTGAAACAAACATACTGGAAACAAGCTATTTATAAAACATACAGTTATTGTGATGTGCCATGGGGGTTTAATCATGTCAGATAACCTTCCCACAGGCATGAATGATAGCTGAATTATTTAAAATAGACTGATTCATGATAGGACAAGAAGGAACAGGTTCAAGCCGAGAGAGTGTGGGTTTAGACATTAGGAGGAAATTCTTTACTGTGAGGTGATGAGGCACTGCAGTAGGTTGCCCGGAGAAGCCGTGGATACCCCATCCCTGGAGTTGTTCAAGGCTGGGATTGGAGGGGGCTCTGAGCCACCTGGTCTAGTCAGAGGTTTCTCTGCCTATGGCAAGGGCTTGGAACTAGATGATGCCTTCCATCCCAAACCACTCTGCGATTCTGCGTTTCTACGTTTTGCCACTCTCCAGATGATTTCAGAGTGGGGTTTATTATGAAGCAGAACCTCTGCCTGTCACCGCTTCTATTTCTCACACAGGCCAGAGGAGCGCTCCGCACTGGCAGACACCAGACGCGTTCAAACACACAATGGGGGGGGTGCGGCTGCTGAGCCGACGCTGTCCCCGTTTCCCCTCAGGCGCTGGGAGCCGCACGGCAGCGCCCCTGAGGGGGAGAAGGGGCGTGGCTTGTGCAGAGGGGGCGGGGCCATCGCACCTCCCTCCCGCGCAGGCGCCCGAGGCCGGAAGTTGGGCGGGGCGGGGGAAGGCGGGGGAAGGCGGCGATGGCGGAGAAGTTCGACTCCCTGGAGGAGCACCTGGAGAAGTTCGTGGAGAACATCCGGCAGCTCGGCATCATCGTCAGCGACTTCCAGCCCAGCAGCCAGACGGGGCTCAATCAGAAATTGTGAGGGGCTGTTGTTGGGGGCGGGCCGGGCCGCGGGGCCTTTCCGTTCTCCCCCGCCGGGCCCCAGGGTAGTGCCTCAGGGCTCTCTCTCCCTGTCCGAGTATCGCTGGCCTCGCACTCGCCTTCAGGGGCAGCACAGCGACCCGTAAACCGGCTAAACCCGACCCGTTTTTCTTCCCAACAGGAATTTCATGGTGACGGGCTTGCAGGATATTGACAAATGCCGACAGCAGCTTCACGATATCAGCGTGCCCTTGGAAGTTTTTGAGTAAGTCTGTGTGTGCCTAGAAGGGGAGGTGCTGCAGTCGGTATGACTCGAGGTAGCCTGGCTTCGCAGAGTGGGTGTTTTGGCTGAGGGCTGCTTATCTCTTAAACTACATCCTTTTGAGTGCCTCATGAGAACGTGAGCAGGCAGAAGGAGGTCAGACATACCTTCTGCCTGTGAGAAGGCATAAAGGTAGGAGAAGTGATAAATGATACATCTGTTTTCATAGAACCACAGGACGCTTTGAGTTGGAATGGACCTTAAAGCTCATCTAGTTCCAACCCCCCCCCCTTCTCCCACCGTGGGCAGGGGTGACACCTACCACATAAGTTGCTCAGAGCCCTGTCCAACCTGGCCTTTCAGATCTTCAGGGTTTTATTTTGGCTTCTACAAATCTAGGCAGTAACATGAATTCTGCCGGGTTTAGTGATGTCGTAGCATCACAGAATGGGCTGGGTTGGAAGGGACCTTCAATAACATCTGGTTCCAATGCCCCTGCCATGGACAGAGACACTGATTTAGTAAGTAAGCTTTCATTTTAGAAATAAACTTTTACACTAGATTAGGATTTAAAGTTGCAGGTGAAAATAAAGTAAGCCAGTACTCAGGTTTTTAGTTTCAAGAGTGGCAGTCTGTTGGCAGAGAATTAGAATGCAAAAAGAAAAATGAACATAGAGGAAGAACTAGACTAGAGAGCTTTCATGATATAGCTGGCAATTTACTAGTGTTTCTTGTAAGTCCAGGTGTAAATGGTCTGCTGTCCAGCATGTACAGGGCTTTTTTCAGTTGGGCTTTTACTCCAGCTGTAAATTTGTGATGACAGTCTTAAATGTTCTCTTTTCTTTATTTAGCAAGGGAGTTTCCCTTTGCCAGGAATTGTATTGCAAAGCAAAAATACTCATAGGTTTGCTGATCCAATTGTGTTAATTTTTATTCTTTACTGTGGTGTGTGCAGCTCCTCCTCATCCTTGACTTGCTGGGTGCTGTATTCCTGTGTGCTTAATGCTCACCATGTCCTAACCAGGCCATTTCCTGGTTAGTGCCTTTTCAGTTGCTTGGAAAAGGAACATCTTCCTTTGATCATCTGTGCTTATTGCCTGTGAGGAACTGGTAGATATATATATATATATATATATATATATAGTGTGCTTTTAATACTTTCTTCAAAGCTCTCCAGGCTTTTTGGATGCAGAGGTTTGCTGGCCTTGGCCTCATCCTTGAGCTGTCTTTTGGAAATGGCTGAGTTTAACTCTGTTGGTTTTTAAAATGCTCTTTTCAGATAATGATAGAAAGAAAAAAGAGAGCAAGGTGAATAATTCCGTACCTTGGAGTGCATCCTAGTGGGAATATGATCATTTAGTAGTGTCTTTTCTACTTTCAGGTACATAGATCAAGGCCGCAATCCTCAGCTTTACACTAAAGAGTGTCTGGAGCGAGCTTTGGCTAAAAATGAGCAAGTTAAAGGAAAAATTGATACTATGAAGGTAAACCAGAATTAATGGAAGTATTAATGCAATAATGGATTTGATAAGTCTTTAATTTTTTGTACTTATATGGGTATTTTTCACTTGCGTAGTTACTAAATTCTGTTATTACGTGATTTGTATTAGAAATTGCTCTGCATCCTTGTATCTTTGTTGATGCTAATATACCCTGTTCAGAAAAGGAAACTTGTGGGAAACTTCATCCCACATTTGGGGAGGCAGCTTTCACTGTGGTTTTATACTGGTTAAAGTTATATGTAGCAGTAGAGATATTTTATTTGGTTTTTTTGCAGGTGTATAATTCTACTGTGTGCAAACTTAAAAATAAGCAAAACAAAAAGGGTATTTTTTCAGTCTTGAATTAATATTAGAGGGTTAAAATGTCAAATATGCTCTATAATAATGAATTAGTCTTTATGAAATTAGTGAAAATGCATGCCAGTGTTTAGGGTTTTCTGAACTTGTACTTTTGTTTAGTATGAACCTAAGCATTTTATGATACTGTTTAACTGCTGGAACTACTGCAGAAAAACACAGTCAGAAAAGGAAGTTCAGTGAGTTTTGAGAAAGGGCTGCTTGTGTTTCAGAACGTTCTTTGACTGAATTTAGTGTGGAGGATGACAAGTTACACTGCAGAATGTAGACATACGGAGATAAGTCCTAAGCTTCTCTTTCTTTTCTCTGTGCTTATGAAAGTTGTGGGAAGAATTATGTACTTCTAAGGCAGGCAGGAGTTGCTTTTTGGAGATGGAGTGGATTCCGTATCAAATGAAGAGGACGTGCTTTAACAGCTTTCCTGAAGAAGTTCAGGCAGATATTGGTGCACCAGAGATTCCTAGAGAGGTCCCACTGCTTTGTATTTCTTAGGACAAAACGCAAGTGAATTTCTGGGAATTTAAGAACATTTGCCAGGTGTATTCCTAGTGGATTTCACTTGGGCATTTTCTGTGGATTTTGTAAATATAACCTTCTGTGTTTGTGTGGTTTTGTGGGGTTTTTGGGTAACTGTGAGCTGAATTGGGTACAAACATTTCTGTTCATCAGATAATATTGCTTTATGAAATCTAAATAAATTATCCAGGTGATATATATACATTTCTTTTCTCTTTTCAGAAATTTAAAAGCCTGTTAATTCAAGAACTGACAAAGGTGTTCCCAGAAGATATGGCAAAGTACAAAGCTATTCGAGGAGAAGATCCTCCTCCTTAAGTTGGCCTTTGATAGCTCTGAAAATGTCCCATAAACTGACCACCTTATAAAAATATTAATTGGAGAGAGGGGGAATCCAAGCGCTCGTAACAACTGTACTAAAAATGGCAGTGGTGACTGTAAAGCAGCTTGATGGTTGTTCATGGTTCTGGTCTGAAGCTACTGAATCTTTCGGACGACTTCTACTCAGTGATTGTGGTTGAAACTTCTTATGGTAATCTGGTTTTCTTTCCTGAAGGGTTTGAGAGATATAATTGCCTACAGGACATCAATACAGAGCATTTCCCACAAAGTGCATTTCCAGAGTAGTAAAACATGTTTTTCTGTCATCTGAAAAGCGTGCCTCAGGATTGTGGGCTCGTCTGTTTCTAAGAGGAATGCATTTATTACACTTGATTATTTTTCATTTGTAAACTTCAGGATTTTTTTTACTGCAGTATGAACAGTTGACTGCTTTTGTCTTGCCAAATTCTACTGAGCAGGAGCCTGTCAAGGGCTGCAGTTCTCATGTGTCATAATTAGTTGGAGCCAGGAAAACTTTCAGATCTTGTTTGTTCTGGTAACTGCAGTGCAGATGGCTGAGGATATAAAAAGTGAGCATACCTGGGGACTAGCTCCTCAACAACTTTAATATTTTGTACAGTATTTAATGTAAGCTTTTGTTTATTCATTTTCTGCAAGCAAGTTGTTGAATAAAATTTGAAAAAAGTCTAAATCTTGATGTTTTCCTTTTGTATGCTTCTCTTTGGAGTGTGAACTGAAGCTGTGAAAGAATAGCATATTCCTCAGTTCCACACAGATAGAAATAAAATGTGTAGCAAAACTTGGCTCTTGAAATTTTACATCTGAAGGTAGTGTCAGCTTAGTATTTTGGTTTTATGATGAAAACCTCCGTTTTAGTACCTGAAGCTGGAGATTTTGGGGTTCAACGATTGTCACCTGCAGTCCTGGTTAGCTGTGAGCTCATTTGTGGGATCTGTAACTGTTCATATGTAAGGGAGCCCCAGGATGGAATAGGATGCTGGCCTCCTCACCGAGGGGTCAGGGGTGTTTGCAGAAGATTGTGTTGCAGTGGGAACAAGAGGAGCTCTTTAAGTCTTGGGGGTTTGTGAAGCTAGAGTCATTTGTGCTTATGTTTGTTCTCCCAAACCTGACTTTTTGCATCAGCAAATTATTATTTTAACTTTCTTCTGATTGCTAAATGGAGTGGTTTTGGGCACTATATGCATGTGCTCCATAGCAGAGCTCCCTAGTCTGCTGAAGACCTTAACAGGGATCTAGGCATGTCTGGAGTTGCTGGTGTCACCTGAAGCACCATTTGTGCTCAGTTACCTTCCTGAAGCAGAGGCTATCCATGCTGCCAAGTACTACTGCACCTGACCACACTTTGACGTAGCAAGAGGATAAAGAAAACCAGAAAACTAGGTGTTCTTTTAAATCTTGTTTACCTGGCAGTCTTAAATTAATCTAATTGCTACCTGATACTACCCTGCCCTGGTCTGCACATTTGATTTTTCCTTTATTTGTTCCACCTCTAATCACTTTTACCTGCACAGTTTTACTGTACAAACTTGCAAGAGAAGACTGGCCAGAAAAAAAAGTCTCCATTAAATCATCAGGTTTCATGTTCTGCTCAGCTTTACTTCCAATTTTTTGACACTTTCTATTTTATGCTTGCTTCACTTACTGTTTTTGGGCCAGCCGTGCAAAATGTTGCTATTGCTGCAACTGTCCATATTTAGCATAATACTGAAGAGAGGTAGGTAACTGTTGTAAATTATGTTTGTTTCAGAGAAGAAAAGGTGGCCAGAATGAGTGCATTTGAATTTATAGTGTAGAATGAGAGTTCTCAAAACAATGTTTTTTTCCATTTCCAGTTGCATATGGAACAGAAAAATCCAACCTAATTTTTCTCCTGTTTGTTAATTGGTTCTCTGAAAAGGAGCACGTCTGAATTACTGTGATGTATACTTAGTTTGATGATAACCTTCAAGGCATTTGGTAAAGGAGACTGTTACATCTTTCCTCTTTCCCACTCTTTTACCTGGATTGCATGGTTGGAGGTGAGCTGGAATTTTATGTAAAGGTAACATTAAAGCAACATAATCCAGGCAACAAAGCTGCTAAAACAGATTTGTATTGCCCTTTAATTATCTTAAGGGAAAGCATGAAACCATTTAGGTTCCAAGTGTATCCTTGAATTTTTAGTAAGTCTAATAAGATTTAATAAGATTTTGGAAATAATAGGGAATATGTAATTACAAGTAATTATTTCTTTTTAACAATTATCTTTATTACGGACATCGTGAGATGAGAAAATGCTAGATAATGCTGCTCAGTATGCAGTTCCTTAAGATGTAGTGCATGCTCCTATACTCCATTTAGGAGAAACAGTCAGTATAAAATTATTTTGCTCAGGCATGGAAAGAAGTGGATCAAGAAGGTGCTAAGGATTTTGCTGCAACCTGTTAGGGTTCAGCATCCTCTCTGTCTCTTTTTTTAGTGGAAGGAGAAGCAGTTGGGTGTTCAGCCTTCCCCTGTCCTTGAAACCTTTTTTGCTTAAACCTCCTGGTGAAGAACGTGTAATGCAGTGCTATGAAGTCTGACAGGGACAGACATAGCTACTTACAGGAGTTGGATGCTGCAGCTGCTCAGCTGTTGGTTTACCCAACCTATCGCTCTTGTTAGTTTGGTTTTTTTCATGCAGATCAAGGCACTGTCATTGTTAGCCGGTTCTCAACGTAAGATGAATCACCAGTGTGCCTGAGACAATCTGTTTCTCTCATACCACTCAGAAGAGGGTCTCTTGATGGTGAAAAAGTCATCCTAAGCAGAGTAGTTGGGGTTTCAGTGATTGCCCTTTCTAATTCAGTTGGATGAACTGCTAAATGGTGGGAATGGTTTGGCGATTTCCCAAATATTTCATATTGGGATGTTTTTATAAATTGCTTTTTTCGATGAGTGCAGTTCCCAAGTGATTGAAAGTGCTTATTGTGTGATTCTAGTACTTACCCCAGGTACTCTGTAATCTTGTCTCTGACTCTCCTCTGATCATAGAATTAGAGCAGATAAACCCTGAAATCCACTTCTTTTTGCCTTAAGTGATCCTTGAGATTTTAACTAGATCAGCTAGAAACTACTAACTGAACTTGTAGTTTTACTGAAACCTCACTGAATCAATGTATTTAAAAGGTGAATTTTATAAACAAAGGCTTAAAAATGTGTAAGAAGTGTTTCAAATACTCTGCTTAACTGCAAGTTCATAATAGAGAAATATCCCTGCCAAGAATATTTCTGGATACTCATGTTTCAACACAAAGTCATTTCTTACTCTACTATGATTAATAGCTGCAGCATTTCTGGGCAGGTGCCAGATGTCCTTCCAGCTCTGCAGAGCAGAGAGCCAAGGTGACACGAATATCTGCCCTGCTCTGAGAAAATTGTGCTTGCTGCATGTATTTCAATTACTTCCATATGCTTAAGATCTTTCTGTATATTTTCTTAATTAAAGTAATGGAGGAGTACACATTACAGGATACTTCTGTAACAGCTCTTCTAATGCTCCTAATTCAAATCAGGAATCTGTATTTTCTGTATTGTGACATATTTCATCCTGAGAAGTAGATTGTGTTTAGTCTCAAGAAGATGTAATGCAGACTGTAAAAAAGAAACATCTTTCTGCACAGTACAAAAGTTTGCAAAACAATTCCTTCTCCTCTCCTGGAAGAAAAGTCCCTTCATGTGCTAAGGAATGGCACTTAAAATTTCCTACAGATCTGACCTGAATCTACTTCACTTGCTGTTTCCAATTTGGTCATTACATGAAAAAAATTATCCAAATATTCCTCACAGGAAGACAAAGCTACTTTTATATATAATCTGGGAAAAGGTAATTCAAATTAGTGTCATGCTGCATTATTTAACAAGTTACTTGGGTCATATTTGTATCATTTCTGATGCAAAAAATAGCTTTTACTCTTCATGTTAATTGTTGA
>VZRN01001028.1:40703-64164 GCA_013397935.1 Dasyornis broadbenti | reverse complement strand
AGCCATCTTTGTGGCCCCCCCCCACTAGAAAAACCTGGGCTAAGCTAAACCACGACATTGACATTCATAAACTTTTATTTGGAATGTTACCAAGGATTCAAAATTCCTGTGTCTATATAAATGGAATGATATATACTAAGCCTCTTCTGTACCATCATGGAAAGATTCAGTCCTTGTCAGTAAACAAACAGAGGCTTATAATTGTCTCTGAAATCACCAGTAGGTGCCATTTTTGTAGAGAAAATATTTTACCCTTAGTTGCCTTAGAAACACACTGCCAAAGTAAGAGATTTTCTTTTAAATATATGAGAAATTCCATCTTCAAACTTATTATATGTTTCAAAGTATTACTGTCTTTTCAATAATAGACTATTATCTACTATTTTATTATATTTGACCTATACTTTTTTGAGAGATTATCTGATACAGTCAAAGTTTAAGTCCCAAGAAGTTCCAGCAGATAAAAATGGCTTTGAATAGATCTCTAATCAAACACCAGATGTCACTCGGTCTAAGACTACTTAATATAATTTCCGGTTATCACATATTAGGTTACAATACTTAAATGAATAATTGAATAGGCATCTGGTACTCAATAAAACAAAAGATGGATTCAGTGATACAGTAAATCATATTTAAGAGAAGTATGTTAATAAAACTCAACAACATTTCTTCTTTCAGAGATCCTAGGCATAAATTATGTGACATGAAATTATGTAATTTCTCCTCTTATGCAGCACATTGCAGAAGACGTATAGCTTCATAGATGTAGTTTCCTTGGACAGACTTTCTGCTTTTGTATAAATGGACTTCCTGAGGTTGCTCTGTGTACATGTAGCCTCTGTCATCTCTAGAGGTTGATACTCGTGGTTGCAGAGCACTAAGATTCCGAGAAAAATATAACTTGCTGCTCAGCAATGATGCTCTGCTTAGATTGAGTGGAGGGGAAAGAGCCCTTAGGAGTACATGTTGGAACTCACTGAGATCATGGTGAAAGCAAAAGAAAGGAAGTAATTAGTAAGTCTTTCTTTTTCTCTCACCTTTTTGGCTCCAATATTTATCATAGAATCAATTACAAAGCTTGCCATGGAAATATTGCTATTGCTGTTACCTTTTTTCATTATTTGAGGAACACAAACAGCCTAAGGAAACATCATAGGCATGTGAAGAGAGGATTTGCAGGCAGAGAAAATTGTGCCGCAGAGCAATGCAGCAGTACACAGCTGACTGACTGGCTACACTCCCCCAGTCTCCACTGATTTAGGATGTGTAGATGTGGCGCTTAGGGAATGTGGTTTAATAGTGGACTTGGCAATGCTGGATTAATGGTTGGACTCGATGATCTTGAGGGTCTTTTCCAACCTTAACAATTCCATGATTCTGTGACATCATCATCTTGATGTATATTACCTTTGAGATTTATACGTCTCAGTTTTTTCCTCCATGATTTTTTTGGGCTTCCCTCTGAACCCCTTTAAACTGCAACATCTATAAAATCTCACAGCAAGGAGATCCATAGTTTATGTTTGCATTATGTGAAGAAATTTCTGCTTCCATTTGTTTTTAATCAGCCATCCACTAATTTAATTCTTAGTGCTTGCATTAGAAGATGTATGGAGAAGACATCTCATTCTCTCTTCTTCACCCTGCTTATGGAATACTGCAATATTCCCTTCCCAATCATATTTTTTCCAAGCTTCAGGCTACTCTGTTTAGCTGTTCCTCATACAGAAGCCTTTGTGTGCTTCAGATCATACTTGCCACTCTTCTCTGAACTATTTCCAATATTTGCTTCAGTCTTTCGAAAACCTGAGATGGTCTAAGATTCTTTATAAAGTATCTTGTTGAAGGCCATCAGGAATCCAAATAGAGTCTGTCTACGCATCATTGATGTCCAACACTAACACACACTTCTAAGGAGCTGCAACAGCCCTTCGTGTGTCTATGTAAAGCCTTACCTGCACCAAAAGCTGTGTTAGCTTTTCTCTAATACATACTTTCCTTAATAAATAATCTTGCTTTTACTGTTCCTCAGTGATTGAAGTGTTCTTCCTTATCATTTCAGGATTAAAACAGTAGTTGGCAAGTCAGATTCCTGACCTACAAAGATTTATGCACACACTGCATTTATGCAGAACTATGTCATTTAAGGGAAAGACAATGTACACAGCTTTTACGCAAATGTTTGCATAAAGTATATGTCAATTTAGGTTCTCATGTAAAATCCTCCAGTACTTTTTCAGAGGATTTGTCAACATTGATAGAATGTTTAGAAATCCTCTTTTCTAAATGATGGCAAAGGACAAGGACCTTAGCTGCATGTGCATTTGCTGGATTAGGTACATGTGCTTTTTCAGAGTAAATATGAAACTGGGAATTATAGAGACATCCTCCTTTGCACAAGGATCCTCCAGCATAAAATCATATTGCTTTGCTTAAGACCTCTTGCCACTGATAATAACATTAAGTTTACTTTCAAAACAACTTAATAGACTGAGTTTTAACATTGTGGTGTGTTTACTCACCCCTGTAAGCCATCTGGAAACTAAATCAAATGCATTTTGAAAAGTACAGAAAAATGCAATTTCTGCCTCACGGCTTTGGCATTTCCTTTTCTTGTCTTCTTATCTGTACTCTGGGGCTGGTAAAGTAAACACAGGCACATTTAAATGAATATGTAAAAGTTCAGACTATCATAGCCTGCAGTTGTACAATCATTAAAATAGCCACAGATGCATGTTAGCAATTACATATTAACAGATACAAAAATGGTATTTAAATGTACAGGTATGCAGTCATCCAGCTCTACACAACCAGGAAATGTGCATCTTTCAGGTTCTAATGCTTCCATACCACACTGTGCATATCATACAGTACTGATTATTTTCTCATGTAAGAATCCAGGACCCTTTTTTTGAACTATAACTTTATATTCTCTACTAATTTATATTTTTATAAGTCAATATATGTACTTTGTGTGGTAGTATTGAACATTCTCCAGGAACCCGTGGCCATATTGTAGCTCC
Source organism: Dasyornis broadbenti (assembly GCA_013397935.1). Lineage (NCBI taxonomy): Eukaryota > Metazoa > Chordata > Aves > Passeriformes > Dasyornithidae > Dasyornis > Dasyornis broadbenti. Next base: position 61,138 of record VZRN01001028.1, on the reverse strand, counting down.
ATGAGCTGTAACAGCTGCTTTATTTACTCAATGCTTTAGCAATTTCATACAGATTAGAGCCACAGCACAAGAGAGCTATTAAAAATTGAAAGGAATTATAGCAATTTTGCTGGTCTGTTTTCTCTAAGCGATCTGGTAAACTGCAGAGCTAGAAAACTGCAGAGCAATTTCCACACAATTTTGTCCAGTTGTCAGTAGAATAAGAGGGAGTTGAAGTGAGTCCTAATAATCAAATACATGGTTAATGGGATATGTATTCCCTTCAAAGAAGGCAACCTGAAGACTCATCAATAATTATAAATTGCTGCAAATTATTGAAGCTGGTTTATCTCCTGGGCATAGCAACAGAAAAAAGTATTGCAGAGGCAGCAGTATTTGGGGAGATGTGATGATGAAGCAAAAGGCTATTCTGATCCATTTTTATAGTAGTTGTCTTTTCAACAGTCCTGAAGCCGCCCCAGTAAGGGCGGGATGAAAGATTTAGATTTGCCTGAGGAATTGACAATATTCTCCTGTTCCTCCATTGGTCTGAATTGACTCTGTTCACCAGAATAAAAATCTTGTTTAATTTTGCAGCTTTTGCAATAACTGTGGAACCCAGGGACCTGAGGGCATGGATCAATTTACTGCCCCTTTAGTGTTTAGGTGCACTGACCAACAAATTGCTTGTTAATTTTAAAGGACTGACGTATTTTAAAGGAAGATGCTGCCCTATTGTTGCAGAGAGAATATGCAAAATTGGCTGGATTTTTTTATACAGCTGAAGCTCTTATACAACAGAAGCCTTTGATATTACTGCAACTAAGATAAAAAAAATTGCAAAACCAGAGTGACTGTAAATATTAAACCCAGAGAATTCAGAAGAAGATAAAGAAGCTTAATAACATGCTTATGTATAAGGCTAGAAGAGACAAGATCATCTTACCAGCCCTACTACATTCCTGAGAAATTCTCAATATTGGAGAACATAAGGTTTCACTCAGGCATTCTTTGACTTATAAAAGTTAAAAAAAGTTATAAATGTTGAGCTAGGCTAAAATATTTCACTAAAAACAAGCAGAGTCCAAAAGCAGGTCTTAGACTTGATGGCTCTGATGTAAATTAAACCTTGTGACCCCCAATTTTACGAGCAAGGTCTAGCAGTTACGTGTCTGATCTGAGCTATCAACATGATGACTCATTGTATCCCTTGTTTTTCTCTCTGCAAGTGACTTATCCATGTTGCTCAAGGCAGACAGGAAAAGAAGCCAAAACTGTAAGAGAGTAAATCTCGTTAATGGTGTGCCGGGAATAGTCAGTGAGGGACAGACTGGGAATAGTGAGGGACAGAGGTCCATCCTGATGTCCTCATCAACATCCCAGGTAAACACTATCATAGAATTGTTTTGATTGGAAAAGGCTTTTAAGACCATTGGGTCCAACCATTAAGCCAGCACTGCCAAGTCCAACACTAAACCTTATCCTAAGTGCCACATCTACACAGCTTTTAAATAGCCCCAGGGCTGCAAATATTCAGCAGCAAAGTCCTCTCCTTGCAGAGCTGCATGGGTAAAGCCAAGGTGCAATGTGCAGGTGCATTAGGCTGCAGTGACCTGAGGGGCCCCAAAGTGCTCTTACAGTCCAGTCTGCAATTTCATGTCCACACAGCATCCATGCCCTGTATCAGGAATCAGCCCTGGTGTGGTCTGAGTCTAACACATATACACCCCGTGCGGTTTTTCAAAAGTGTCCTTGGTGCTCGTTTATGTGAAGCAGCATTTCAAAATGGAACCCTACTGTGTAAATGAAATACCAGCCCACCAGTCATCCAGAAAATAACAGGAGTGAGGGTGAGGCATCCCCAAAGAGCAGTGCAAATACTAATTTTCACACTATTCCTGTAGCAAGTGTGATTCAAGTTGCAGAATAATAAGGTGAATGAGAAACATAAACACAAGCCACAGGCAGATGAGATGTTGGAATCAGAATCCAGCTGCCTTCAGATCTCTTCCTCAGGTAGACTAGAAATGCTTTACATGTGCAGTAGAGATAATCAGAAAGCATGCCAAGCTTAAACTGAAGAGTGCTGAACTGATCAATATGACAAAATGTTTTGAGCAGCATTAGCTTGCAAAGCTGCTCAAATCTGTTTCATTCAGGCGGTGTTAAAATTAATTTGAATGCATTTTAGCAAGTGTGTCAAAATTTTCTGAGGGGAGAAGTCCATTGATACAGATCACTCACCAGAGCCAGAGTGAATGGTTTTTACAGCCTGACTCATAAAAACAACTTTTGTCTATTTAGCAAGATGCCCCAGGAACCAATTTTCTAGAGCCATTGTAATTGCTCACCATGAAAATTGCAGGTTGTGTTCAAGAAAGGCTAAACACCAGCAGAACCTTTGTGCATTTGCTCCACTTTCTGCCGAGCAGCTTTGGCTGCAGCTTTCTGAGCATCGTATCTCATTTACAAGGTGACCCAGAACACAAAACCTTGTAATTAGCCTGAAAACCCAACCTGCTTTCTCTCCCTGCCTGCCAGCCCCCTCGCCTTCTGCTGCCCTTGGTTGCGATGGCAGCGTTTTCCCAACAAAGGGGGGGTCTCGTGCAGAGGGAGAACAGTGGAGCCAAGATATTCAGAGCTTTTGCATGCAGCCAGATAAATATTCATGATGCAACTGCATGCTTAAGCGCTGCTTTTTGAATTAAGTTCTAGGGCTATTGTTCACCATCAAATAACACCCAGAAGAAACTTCTCCTTATTAAAAAATAAACAAATTCCTAGATAGACTGCAGATGTGAAATCACCTTCCTTCCCCAAGTAGCAATTGGGAAGGGCCAAGTGAGGATGCTGCTGTACAAAGAAGGGTGAATCAGGTGCTTGACCAGTGTAAATTGGTCTGTTGAGATCTATAAAACCTCCACAGTATTCACAAAGTGACGATTATCATTTGGCCCATCATACGCATGGTACAACTGAAAGCAGAATCATTCTAACTGATGAGAAGTTATGCTATGGTCCATGTATTACTTCTAAGTATGTGGTACGAATTTCTTACGTGATAAAAATCACAAAAGGTCATAAGTAAATACTTACATCTGCAAATGTATTAAGTTGTTGATCTTCTTTTAAATGATTTCCCATCTTATCCTGTGTGGCTTTCTCTTTTTTCATGTCACTGAATTTTTTTCTGTACCTTGAGATGGTATAACAACCAAAATGTCTGAATATGCTTTGCCACTTATTCCAGGACAAAAAAATCCCCAAAAAACATAAACAAAGCAAAAAAACCAACCAAGCAAAAAAACCCAACAAAACCAAAACCAACCAACCAACCAAACAAACAAAAAACCAAAAAATCAAACAAACAAACAAAAAAACACAAACCCAAAAAAACCCCCAAAAAACCCAACAAAAAACCAACCAACCAACCAAACAAACAAAAAACCAAAAAATCAAACAAACAAACAAAAAAACACAAACCCAAAAAAACCCCCAAAAAACCCAACAAAAAACCAACCAACCAACCAAAAGTACTCTAGGATGATTTCAACAGCATTTTTTGAAATCGCTAACATCTATGCTGACCAGGGCTTATTTTAGCTCATAAATCTTATAAGCATCAAAAAAGATGCTGTACCTTCAGCAGAACACTGATTACTATAATATATCTTTCTGTCATAAACTGACAGAGATGCAGATACAAAAAAAAATAGAAGGGCTTGAGTGGTAGAGATAAACTTCAGATTTGGTGACATTAAAACATCTCAAGGAAAGGGGGAAAACTGAGGAAAGAAGGCTGCTTCTGTCTGGGTATCCACATTTGGATTAAGGATTTTATATTTTTTAACCAGTATATGAATGTTATATGTATATGTTAGTGGCAGGCTGCTGTAAAGACTGAGAATTACTCTGTCACTACAAAGTACGTTTTGGTTTCCTCTAAATAATACAAAGTAGACCATAATTAATTCTTGAAATAACAGAATTTACTTAATCTTGAAATTCATAACTTATGTAGTTGCTTAGCAACTCAGACAATACTAACATCCTTAGCCAGGTATCTAGTTCCTTTTCTGAATTTCTGACAGTATCTTTCCTTTCATTTAAAGCTTTGGAATAGCTTCCCTGCCCTTTCTGCTCTAAACCCAAGGCTCTCCCCTTCCTTTTCTCTCTGTACAAGAGGTAGCCTTGATTTAAGGGTAGTGATTCCACAGAATTGAAGCTGTGATGTATTTGATACACCTCTATGGCCTTTGAACCATTTATGGGGAAAAGCAGCTGACTTTTGTTTTCATTAAGTAATTTGGTTAATTTTATTTGATTTTTTTTTAACCTGTTCTTTGTCCTCAACCACACAAATTGCTGATGTGACTGGGATAAGCAGAAAAGTGGACTTCATCGGGTACAGGAGCAAACTTACTTTTCATGCTGTAAAAGAGAACTTTGCACCAGACTTGGATGGGATGTGCATAGTGAAATGACAGGAGAAAAATTTTCCAGCAACAAGGCACAGCATGAGAAATGCCAGTGACATGTAAGGAAGGAATTCTTCCATAGTGAGAGTAGTTAAGCATTGAAACAGGTTGACCAAAGAGGTAGTGAATTTCTTCCTTGGCAATTCTCAAGACTCACCTGGATGACTTCCAGAAATCCTTTCCAATCATGTTTTCTGTGATTCCATCTAGGGGACAAATTATTTGTATCTTTCTGTGATTTTTACACCGGGACACATTATGGATTATATTCCCCACTGAAATACATTAGGAAGATGACTAGGGCTTATGGTGAGGCTTAGATAATGGAACAGACCATGAGAAAATAGGGAACATAACAAGAGAAACTGCCAAACATAGCAAAGAGCAGAGTGAGCAGCTGGCAAACATTACAGTGTAACACCATAAGAAATGGCTGGATTTCACAGCTGCTTATGGGGAATTGTGTGAGAGAAGGACAAGCTCCCTAGGTAACTATAAGAGAACTGGAGGACAGTACTGGAGTCCTTTTGGGGAGCACAGTCTTGGAAAAGAAACCACAGTGTCCAGGTTACCATGTCAATAAGCCTTGTGGAGGTTTGGAAAAACTTCACAGAAAGGGTTGTCAAGCATTGGAACAGGCTACCAAGGGAAGTGGTCGAGTCACTATCCATGAAAGTATTTAAAAAATGTGTAAACGTGGTACTTGGGAACACAGCTTAGTGGTGGACTTGGCACTGCTGGGTAAACAGTTGGACTGGATGATCTTAGAGGTGTTTTCCAACCTTAAAGATTTTGTATCATGTAAGGCTGAGATGTGATAGCTAAAGGTATCAGAAATGCCAAATGTGGTTATGGATGTAGCAAAGCTGGAACCAGTGGTAAAAAAGTAACTAAAGTAAGTTGTTTATTTGGAAGGAGACAAGGGTGGGAAAAGAGATGGATCAAGGTGGGGGGGCGGGAATTATAAGCATGGGAAAATGGAGAAAAATGTGGATAGATGAGGATAGCCATGTACAAGCAAGCTGCTGGTTGATATGGCTGTCTGATCAAGTCCTGCATCAGCTGCAGTCTCTCTTGCCTTCTTCCTACATCCTACTCTACTATTTTTTCCTGTGCAATCTCACTCTCTAGCCTGTGCTTGTGTGGAGAAGTCTAAGTGTCAGCAACGAGAGACAAGGCCATGGGTCACAAGGGTTCATAGTGCAAACAACAACACAGCACAGGATGCAAACATTCCTCTGTGATGAGGGAAAGGAGATTAGGGCTGGGCCTATGAGTTGCCAATGTGAAGTGGAAGACTTGGCAGAGCTGCATCCTGGAAGAGCTGATAGCTGATATCCAGTCATTACAGCAGTCAGTCCTTAGTCCCTCTTCGTTCCAGGTGGGGCAGGATCAGGCTGAATAGCTTCAACAGGAACAGAACTTTGAAGGGCTGGATATAAAATATTTTGCACTGTTCAGTAACGTGACTCTTTTAACCTTGACTTTTCTGATCCAAACATCATATATGGTACATATTGCTGGCAACAGCAGAAAACCAGGAAGAGGGCTGAGGAAAAGAAGTATGCAGCAGTAGATGTTTGCTTATTCTTTTCTTAATTGCTTGGCTGCCATGGAGATAAGCATAGTGCACATACCAGCAGGAACTACTATTATTCATGCACATGCAATTCTATAGCTCTGTGTACATTTATCAAGCCTTAAAAACAAAGTATTTCAGGAGAGATGGAATTTAGAAATTCTGAACCTCACATCTACAAATTGTATTGTCTTTCAATGGTCTCTCAAAGACTTGAGACTAAGGACTGTCTCTCCAATCTCTCTGTCTCTGAGGTTTTGGAATGAATTTTGGAGAACAGGAATTTTGTCTGTCAGTTGTTATAATAATTTTTTTTTAACTCTGTGAGCTTTGTTCTGTAATCTTTTTCTTCTATTTTAGTAAGGCTTAAGCAGGGGGAAAAGGGGAGCAAAAAAGGGGAGATAGTGGCAAGTAATTGACATTTTATTTGGTATTTGATTCTTCTTTCCATAGGGAACTCTTCCAGAAGGAGGATTTCTACACTTAACATCTCCGGTCTGGTTTCACAGCTGGGAGGAGTTTATCTGCTTGTATAGACTGCTGTTCCTGTTTAAGTTAGTGTCTCTGGAAGACTTAATAGGAATATACTTGTTCCCTCCATGTGTTCTGATGCCTACAGATAAGAGACAAGAAAGCCCAGCATCTTGAGAGCCTCTGCAGTTCATTTCATAAGAATTAGAAGTTGAGGCAAGGCACATGCTTTAAGCTCCACTCTAAAAGTCTGTCATGCCTTCACCCAGGCTGGAGGAAAACATCTAACCCACAGTCAAAGAACGGAAATATACACACTGAGAGGATGGCACGAACAGAAATGGACCTATAAGAAAGCACCCCAAGAAGCACTGGAGCACAGGCTGGAAGAATGGCCAGCATCAATGGCCAATGACATATGTGACAGGAATAAAATCTGTAGCACCTAAGGAAGGTGCTGCTTGCCACAAGGCAGCAAGACAACTGCCTTGAGAGCAGAAGACCAGCACTCTGACACGAGAGTGGCTGCACAGCTATATCGCGTGGCTTGTGACCCTCTCATCCTGATATTCCAACAGGAAGAGAGACTGCAGCCACAAGACACCCAAAAGGAGGAAATAACAAAAAATGGGCCACAGCCGTGCCTAACATTTTTGGACGCTACTGTAAGTGAACTCCAGAGGCAAAAGGTTATGCTTCAATAGCTGGTGACTCTTGAGAGGAACAAAATAACTGGCCCAAAGCAGCTACCAGCAAAGTGATTTCAGAATACATGGCAAGGATTCAACAGCTGGCACCTCTCATTCTTCACATTTTGCAAAAGTAATCTATTCCATAGTACCAGTGCATATGTTTATATGAGTGAAACTGAGGGAAGAATAATGGGTGGAGAATAAGTCTTGTTTAAAATTGATGTCACCTTCACTTCTCATAGGGTCTTGTATTGATTTTCATTACTTTAATTTGAAAGGGTTCCAGTCCTTGTTTTTTGAATATGTCACTGTCATATTGGGGATTCAGCAGCTTCTAGGCAGTGTTCTAAAACTTGAGCTATAGTTGCCATAAACCTCTGGCTCAATAATCAATAATTATTCCATACAAAGTAGGACAGCTTGGGTTGCTGAGGGCCTTTCATCTCAGACTACCTGGTATCAAGAATGTTCCACCCTTTTATTTGTGGGGGTAAGGTCTGGCAAACTAAAGGAAAGTGAATATGTACATGCAAAGGGTTGGACTGAGGGAGCAAGGATTGAGCAGTGGTAATCCAGTTCTGCTTACTCTACTCTTACTGCAAAAGCCAAAAAATTATCTCTGGCCTTTCCCTCATTCACACACATTTATCACATCCTGTGAAGTTTGGTGCAGAGAAAGTCTCCTGCTATGAGCAGGATACTTGCTGGTTGCTTGCAGTTCAAATTAGTCTGTGAGGTGCCAGTTGAGAAACTGCAATATAGTTTCATGGTGAGAGTGTTCAAAAAGAGCTTTAGATCCTGATTTCCACAGGCAGAGAAACACTGTCTCTGCAGCATTGTCTCTCATGTCAACCTCAGGATTCTTCTATAAAAGAGAAGACAGCATTACTTTCTCTACTCACTGTGTTCTCCTTCCTCCTCAGCTTCTGTCTGTGTACTATGTGAGACATCCTCTGCAGGGCTTTACAAAATGTGACTTGTTAACATATAAATATTGACACTTCTAGCCAAAATTTTTAGAACTTAGGCATCAAGCAAATGGAAATTTTGAGAATCTAAAATATGCATCTAGGTACCAGGAGGGATAATTGGACAACACTTGAGTGCATAACTCCTGTAAATCTTGCTAGAATTACTCTTATCACTTTGTCCTTCCTGCACTTTGACCCTCTCAGAAGGTCATCTGGTTATTCCCAGACCAGTTCCACTTTTGAAACAAAGAGAAGCCAAGGTGATATATACGTTCATGCTTAACACAAATACTGTGCTACTAACCCTGTAAATCATAATACAGGTGGAAATTATTTGATTTCCTCCTCCTGATGAAATAACTTATTCTTACTTTTACTTGAACACAAGGAGGCTTAAACAGCAGCTCTAGCTCCAGTGGTCACCTATTTCATTACACTTTCACCGTGTAAGTAAGCATGCAAAGGGAGCACCAGAGGCTGTAGCTGTAGAAATCACTGAATGGAACAGTAACTTATTCTACTACTAAATATTTATGACTTTATGAATCCCTAGCTCACCTTTGTGACACTCACCAGTTTTGTTGTAAACAATATTTTGCTGGGAGCATGTCTCTGCTTTGTGATAGAAACCAAATGTGGATTATAATCATAAGCATTTTAACTGAATGTATATAGAAACAGTAAGACAATCCAAGCAAGGAATATTATGTATTGACAAGCAAACACACAAGCAAAAAAGTAAACATGTAACAAGCAACACATGGACAAATATCAGTGATTCTGCTGGGAACTGGGTAGAGATCCTAGATCAAAAGCTGTCCGTGGAAGCTCTCAATATAGATAGATTCAAATCCACTTTTGATGTTGCATTCAAGTCTATGTGCAAAAAGGAAGCACTCCTTGTGTATAAAGGTCAAAAAGTTATTGCCAGCAAAGGTAAAATATTGAGTCTAATTCAGGAATCATCATTAGTTTAGATCTAATTATTACAGGAAAAAAAAAAAAAGAAAAATAATGCAGGTAGAATATTTATGTACAGGTAAAAAGCCATAGTAATACAATCATAGCTGTAATGCACACACCTTTTAGTTTCCGCCATTTTCCTAGTGTCATCCTCACCCTTCCATTGCTCTTCTGGGTTCAAAGGTCAGCAGTTTCATGCTGGTGTCAGCAGGGCAGGGAATATGACAGCAAGTGGACATCATGTGGAATCCTTCACCAGGAGAAAGATGATGTTCATTTTGACAGCATACTGTACATAATACTGTGTACACACAAATTGTATGTTGGCTAACATGCCTGTACACCTCTCTCTTTCATCCTTGGTTTGCAGCTTCAGGTTACATGGCACCATATACATTAAATCTGGATTTGTGTATGTTATATACTAATTCTTTGCTCTTCTTCCTGGCCCCAACCCCATTTTTGTCCAGCTCCAGGTCTGCAGATTAATTGATGACTGATCTTTTTATAGCATGGGATCTCCAGTGCCAACCATGTGCCCCATCTCTTCTCATCCTGTAGCTGCAATCCTCTCTGACATATCTTGTGGCTGTCATTGCAGACCTGTACTTCTCTACTCAATAGCATTTTAATAGAGTTGTGAAATTCTCAGTTAACCTGGAACAACTGCTTCTTGCTGTCACCTATAGCAAACAATGCTTTTATCACACGAAGATCAACCAAATGTGTCAGGTATAGATATGGCAATTAGAAAAATTGTTGCCACATCCAAACCCCATGAAATAAAGCTACAGGCAGGTCACAAGAAACTAAGATTGAGCAGACAAGCCTCAGACCTGAGCCTCTGCAGACTCAATACTTGGCTTATGGCATGTTACTAGCAGTGACAATATCACATTACAGGGGTACAGTTACACTGGCAGCGTGCCCAAGGGAAAAAAGCAATGAGGCAAAAGCAAGGCACAGGCATTATCTGAACTCCTGGCACAGTTATGAAGCTTCATGCCTGTGGCAGGAGGACGGCCTTGTGCCACAGGGGGCAAGAAGTGCAAGGGAGCAACAAAAACAAGGCTCCTCTACTAGACAGATGACTCAGGAGCTGAGGATAACCACAGCACAGGCAAGAACAGTGCCTTCTTTCAGCACTGTTCAGCGCTGATCACAACAGATTTGCAGCACCCAGGCCCAGAAGGTAGGATGCTCGTAACAGGTCCAGTTTGCAATCCCAGGAAAAGTGAGGTGACAAATCAGGTCCAGGGTGCACCAAGAAAGCTGACCAAGGGCAGCAAGAAATGAGGCTCAGATGAAAAGCTGCAAGGTAAGTCTGATGTTTACACAAGAAAGAGGGCCAGAAGCAGAACTGAAGCCCAACTACTTACAACATAGGTTTAAGATTCAGCCAGGAAATAAGTCCAGAGACCAGACTAGAGGCAGATACACCTACACCATAGCTCAAGCAGAGGCCTACGAGGTGCGAGTTGTAAATGCTGAGTAGTGGAACTAGGGGTGGGAAAGCAGCTGGGAAAGCTGACAAGTTTGGATCTAGCTATGCTTTTCCAAACTGAGAAGCCAAAAGTTGAGGATCAATAGTAGCTTTTCTTGTCCCCAAGGGCCAGCTTTGTTTTGTACTTGCTTTGGTGGTTGTTTTCCTTCTTACTGGTGACATCTCCTTCTCAGGTCTTTTGCTTCTACTCCTTTGAAGCCATTCTTGATCCTGGTTTAATGACCCTCTTGTGAAATGACTGGTGTGCTTAGATTCTGAGAAGAATTTATCCTTTTTCTTAGGTCCATGGACGGTGTTTCCAAGGGCAGAAAACTGAGTTATGATGAGCTCCAATGGATGCCTTGCTCTTCTTAAAAAATGGGTAGAAGCTGTGATGGAAAATACCATGGCAGAAAGATGGTAGGGAAATAGGTCAGTATCAGCATGTGGAGGTGATAGCGTTAAAAGGCAAAGGTGTGGATGGGCTGCCAGCATGGGGAGAAGGCTGTTCTGTGGTTGTGCTTCTTGCTGTTGTCTTCAGGAGTTGGACAGCTGGGCAGCTTTTGCCCCAGATGAGGGAATATTTTCCATGTGCTGATGAGAGCGCAGGTCTTGCCATGCAGAAAGCAAGTATCCGTGCCCACGTCCAGCATCTCACTACTGTCTAAAAGAACCTGAAGCTGGAAGAAACTACTTCACAGAAACAGGAATGGTCTGTTCAGGCCTGTGTGAGTGTGTCTGTGGGCAGAGTGGAGTGGCTTTGGTGCCCTTCAGGAATGAGCATGTTGCACCACCTACAGAGATCTGCAGCAGAAGGTGTTGGATGAGTTTGCCTAGAAAGGGAAGACCTGAAAAGCAGCAGTGAAAGTCAAGAAGAATGATGTGTTGATGGCATGTGACAGAGCAGGTTCTGAAGATGTCAGCACATCTCCATGCAATGCCTTTAGTTACCCAGATGGGGAAAGTACAGGAAAGACAAAGGGAAGGGGAACTAGCTCTTGGCCAAAGAGCAAGGACAGACTGCAGTCTCCAGACAAATGCTTTAAACCTGCATATGCAATGATGTTGGTGAGTCCAGTGATGTGACTGGTTATTGTCAGGGTGAACAGAAGCTCAGAAAGTTTCTTCTACAACTACTGCTCTGATATTTTCAGTTTCCTGTCCTGTTGTTGACACCTTAACTCTTTCTTCTCCTCATTTGGAGTGTTACCCCAGGTGCTGGGCCAGCCCATATTCACACAGCTGGACTGCAGACCTCCACCAAGACATCTGGGTGTGCACCATTGCTTCTGTGTGGGAGAAAAATCTGTCAATACAATGGAAATCTATTTTTTTTTTCATGGAAGTAAAGATGAGAATATCTCCACTGTATCTGCAGCACAGCAAAGCCATAAGTTGACTCACATAACTATTTGTGTGAGTTTTTCTTCCACTTCAAGTCACTGTGGTCAGAAGCTGCTAAGAACCCATGTGTTAACAGGTAGAAATACTACAGAACTTTACTGGTTGTAATTTTTACTTTTTAAATCAAGAGAAGGAAGAGTGTTTTATAAAGGGCTGAAAAGTTCCAAAGGCAAGGTCAAAGTCATCCACTGCTCTCCCTTTGTCCACAAATCCAATCATTTTATCACAGACAGCATTCAGATTGTTAAGGCATGATTGATCCTTGGTAAATCCATGCTGATTCTTCCTAATCTTACTTTTGCATGGGCCCAGAAATGTGTTCCAAGGGGCCTTGGTCCAGGCTTCTTGCAGGCTGGCCAGCCTGTGATTCCTGATGCACACTCTCAGATCCTTGTAGTCACTCTTGACCCCACTGACCTCCCCTGGCAGTGTCATTTGTGCCCATGTGGATAAGCAGCAGGGAGTGATAGCCCCAGATCCTTGGCAGTTCCTCTGCTACATCTTGGATTTGAGCCCCTGGCTAGCCATGCATTGCTCTAGATACCAAGCCAAGGAGGCAGATGGGGGCTTCTGTCCACCAAAAATGGAAACCTACCACTACTGTCCCTGCCACTGTCTCCTGTCCATAGTGTGTGGTGTATGCATGGACAACTCGGATGCTTCCACAGGTGCAACATTCTGCGTCTCTCCTGCTACCCAGTCAATGAACCTGCTCTGCAACTGTGCTGCAAGTGGAGAAGGAGCCACTTTCCATGTGCCAAAAGTCAGGTTAGGCAAATCAATTGTATTTAATTCAGTAAAAATTATTTCCTAATTATCTTTCCCTTTGATGTTTCATGTTACAAAGACTAAACTCATGCTTTAATGCCTCACTGCTAATTGTGGCCAATTTGATTCTTTGGCCAAATAATAACAGGGAAGTCAGCCTACAGTTTCCAAAAATGCATGCAAATCCTTGAATACCTGAATGTTTTTCTGTCTCCAGCATTAGAAGGGTGGAAGAGGAAGATTATTCTCGATAATATACGGTCTAAACCCGATGGTTTGTTCTTTTCTGCAGTAAGAAGGCTCTGGATACTTGTCAGAATGCAAGCCTAGTAAACTGAAAATGCTAAGGATTCTGCAGAGTATGTTTCAAATTTGGATGCTCTTGCAACTGTATTTTTCCATTAAAATGAGTTTGTGAAGTTTGGGGTTTATTTTTGTTGCTTACCTGCTTCTAATTCAGTTGCTGCATGCTAACTGCATAATATTCTCCACACGGAAATATTTGTGGATTATTGCATTCATTTTCTTTGTTATACCTGCTTTTAGGGGCTTTTCACACATTTATGTTGTTTGCCAAATGAGTAAGACAGGAAGATTTTAATTTGGATCCCAGGATGTGGGACTGGCCATGAATAAGTCTTGCAAGAAAATCTTTTGAAACTGGAAAAACAAGAGAGAAACTTATAGCAAATAGATTTGTTCTTGAAATTTCCTGGCTTGTTACACAAGTCTTATCTTCCTATTTCGTAATACCACCTGAACAAAAACCCAACCCCATGCTGCATGGCTTATACAGAATGTTTTACTATTTTTAAAACCGCAAGACCTGGTTCATGGACCTTAAACATAACTAATGCCTGATTGTGAAAACAAAGCATACAAAACCCCAAACATTTTCTCCCCACTGGTGCAGGCAGACATTTTTATGGAGGCAGTGGGGCTGGTGCAGTCATGCTCCGTGCACAGCAGCCACATCCAGCTCTGTTCCTGGCAACCTGCAGATGCAGCAGCTAGCATTATAATTACCTTTTTTTTTTTTTTTTCAAGAGACCTAAGGTAGCAAACAAAGATTTTGTGGAAAAGCCATGCCCAGTGCCTCACTAGTGCAGTCCATCCTGTCTTCCCCTGAAATTCCATTTCTTTTTTCCTGGTTGAGGGGCTCCCTGTTCCATATGTGTTTGTGGGGTTCTGTGTGCAGCAGCTGGGAACAGCTGTGGGTCACAGGGGCCTCTGTGTGCTTGAGGCAGCAACCAGAGCAAGTGAGAGCATGTGTTGGTATTCTCCCTTCCAGTTGCCTTCCAGGCAGTCTGCAATTCCATTTCAAATAGCTCATGGTAAAAGGTAAAGAGGGGAAGTGGCACTTACAATCCAAACTTTTTCTCTTTGTCCCTGTCTCCCAGCTACTGTGTCCCAAACAGCCCATGGTCTAATGACCAGGAAACTTTCTGAGGAGACAAGAAGGTACAGTCCCTATTTTTGCACTCTAAGGCACAAGAAAGAATGAGGCTGAGTGCTGAATTATGAGGGAAATTTTCTACCCACTGTTACAGAAGAATGATAGAACACTTTTCAGTGGCTGAAGATCTTCCCTGCAGGCCTCCAGAGAAGACTCAGTCATATGTGTACAGAATATTCTCCACCAGCTCACTTTAGGCAGACTGTAGCTGCTCCAGGTAACATTCATTTGACTAAAAGAAAAGGTTTACAATTTACATATTTACATCCAAGCCAACCACATCAGGCTCCATGTCTAACCGGCCAGAGAGATGGATTCACATTAGCTTAAAGCAAATATTCACAACAGGTTGTCTGTCTGAGCTGGCTCTTTAGAGTCACATTTGGATGCACCTTAACTCTCTTCATGTTCTCCACAGGGAGCTCAGGCAGCTCAAAACATGCTCCTCAGCTCTACACTGGAAATTAGATAGTTTTACTTGACTTGCTCAACTAGTTTGGAGAATTTACCGAAGCTTTTGTGTTCTGAAATCAGGCTGGTGTCACTTGTGCTCTCTTTGGGAAGATGGAATGCGTGAAAATATTCAAAGCTGTTGAGGAACTCAAATGTTACAGTTATGTTTTAAATAGCAGACTAGAGAATTACTCTTTGGCCTGTAAAATTCAACTAATTCTTGTCTAACAACTAAAAAAAAATGTAACATCGTGCTGCTGTAGTCATTTCTCTTCCACCTCCTCTTTCCCTATTGCCTCCTCCCCCTCCCCAACCCCAAAATAATTTAGTTTCTAACTGCAAATGCTTTTCAGTGTTGAAGAAGGCGAATGGATCAAATCTATATATGTCTGTTGTTTTCTGGTATATATGTAACTGTGGAAGAAGCTGTTCTACTGCTTATTCAGAAATGTCCTTGTCTTTGCAAGTTATCTGCTTCTACATTGGAAAGCAAGAAAACAATTTTTTTTTTAAACTAAGGTTTCAAAATATTATGCCATAAGATTGTTGGCAAGAGGCCATGTTATTGGACTATGAGACCCTGTATCTTTAACCTTGTGTTTCAAGAGAATGTAATTCAGAAGTATGAAGAAAATGTAAATACAAAGGATATGAACAACTTCAAAACTTTAATAACAGGTGTGAAACAGAGGCAGTGGCTGAGAAGGTTATACCTAAAATCATAATGAAGAATGAAATTGGCTTCTCTCCATACAGTTCAGGTTCCTGTCTTGCATCTGTCTCCATCTCTGTACTGTGGTTGCACATTGCTGTACCTTTCACACTCTACAAATTCTGTAAGCTCCTCCAAGAAGATGTCACCCCCAATTGCCTGAGCAATAAAAGTGCTTAAATAATGCTGCTCTGCTGAAGCAGATTTGCATTTCTGGAGAAAGCTAATTCTGCAGTGGATTAGTTCTTTTTTGAATGGCTGCTGAGAGGAAATGAACCTGCAGAGAGACAGCTGAGTCGTAAATTTCTTGTCTAAGGTTACTTAAGGTCTCAATGTTCATTCCATACAACTCACTTGCATTGGACAGATCAATATTTGCTTAGCTGTGAATACACTAAGCTAAGTTACTGTGATTTTACTAAACTGGCAATGCATTAATAAGCACAATAACCAAATTCAGGTTAAAATTTAAATGTAATCCATAAATCAGCGGTTTCAGTAAATCCAACACCACACAAATGCAGCACACTATTGACTCAGCCTGTGAACCACAGAGACTGCAGTGTGCAGACTTGTCTTGGGTAATTTTAGGTAGATTTCTTTCAGTACCTAGACACAGAGTCTTGGTTGATTTATGTCAGTAAATAGCTGTGCTGCTGGCAGAAGTTTGTGGCTCACCTCTGAAACAATGCTATGTATAGAGTTTAATCACAGAGCAGCATCGCGGAATGGTTTAGGTTGGAAGCTTTGAGCTCATCTAGTTCATCACTCCTGCAATCCGCAGGGATACCTCCCACTACAACAGGTTTCTCAGAGCTCCATTCAACTGGCCTTGGCTGTTTCCAGGGTTGGACGCATCTACCATCTCTCTGGGCAATCTGTTCCAGTGCTTCACTATCCTAATTGTAAAAAATGTCGTCCTTACAGCTAGTCTAAATGTACCCTCTTCTAGCTATTGAACCTTGTCCTATTGCTACATGCACTTGTAAAAAGTCTCTCTCCATCTTTCTTGTAGGCCCCCTTTAAGTACTAAAAAGCTGCTTTAAGGTCTCCCTGGAGCCTTCTCTTCTCCAGGCTGAACAAACCCAGCTCTCTCAGCCTGTACTCATAGAAGAGGTGCTCCAGCCCTCTGATCTTCTTCATGTCCTCCTCATTGTGGCCCTGCACTTTTAGCACTAACGTTCAAGAAATGATTAGTTTCTGCACACATAACCTAGGCATAATCTACTGGAACAGCTTTCAAATAGAATTGCTTTAGAATCAAGGGCTGCCTTGACTTTTTAAACACCAGACTTACCTTTAGAAAATTGCTCAATTCTATGCTATTCCTCTACTTTTAATTCATTACCTTTAGCAAATGGAAAGTGCTTCACCACAGCCTGCAAGGGTACCAGGGTGCTCTGCCCTATTGAGCTTCTGGCTGTTGAAGTGGGTCTCTCCAATAAATTGAGTCTTTCATCTCATCTTTCTTCTCCAGACTTTCACAGGCAGGGAAAGATTTGGGTCTTCATAGGTCTGTGCAGAAGAGGAAGAAAGTTGCTTCTCTTCTGGAGGATCTTTATTTCTTCTTTGAGTGCCAGTGTTTATTTTCATAAAGGAATAACACCTCTATGCAACTGGTATTAGAAATGTAACTTTTTATTTCAGTGCTGCAGTATTCCAGTTCACCTTCTCAACCTTCAAAAATGGGCTTAGAGTACTCTTACCACTCAACAATTCTATTTGGCCTGAGTTCTACTTGTCTCAAATTGCCTAGTCTCAGACTTTTAATTTGTTTTCTACTCTCTCTCTCTGGATGCCTTTGCAAGCAATCTCTCTGAATCCTTGACTACAGTCTTAAGGCAGCCTTTTAACTTGTGTGTTGCTCATATGGCTTCAGTCTTTCCACCTGCTTTCAGACTACTTACAACTAGAGTGTGTGGGGCAGCTTGGATAAGTAAACCATCTGTGCTGATTTGGGTTGAGGTTGAGTTAATTTTCTTCACAGTAACTGGTAGGGGTCTGTGTTTTGAATCTGTGCTGAATACAGGGTTGATAATGTAGAGATGTTTTTGTTATTGCTGAGCAGAGCTTATACAGAGCCAAGGCCTTTTCTGCTTCTTACACTGCCACAATGGTGAGAGGGGTGGGGATGCATGGGAAGCTGGAAGGAGACAGCCAGGACAGCTGACCCCAGCTGATGAAAGGGATATTGCAGACCATGTGACATCATGCTCGGTATGTAAAGCTAGGGCAAGAAGAATAAATAGAGAGATGTCTGGAGTGATGGTGTTTCTTTTCCCAAATCACTGTATAAGCATGCCCTGCTTTCCTGGGGTTGACTGAACACCTGTCTGACCATGGAAAGGGGTCAATGAATTACTTGTTTTGCTTTACCTGTGCGCGCGTGGCTTTTGCTTTACCTTTTAAACTGTCTTTATCTCAACTCATGAGTTTTCTCACTTTTGCCCTTCCAATTTGCTCTCTGATCTTGCTGGTTGGGAAGTGAGCAAGTGGTTGTGTGGTACTATGTTGCTGGCTGATTTTAAACCCTGAGACATCCTAAAACTTGCAGGATTTGGAAAAAAGTTTGGAACAGAGTTCTTGGGGTCTCTACTCCAGCCTTCTGGTTGGAACAGGGCTGTGGCTGCAGCAGATTAGGTGAGTCATGTTTAAGAAGTCTTGAAAACCTCCAAAATCATAGATTTTGGCTGCCCCATGAATAACCTGTTTCAGTGCTGCGCTGCCTTCCCGGTGAATGTATCTTTTTCTAATGTCTGCCTCAAGCCACCCAAGCTGCAGCTCAAGTCCATCTTGAGCTTCTGCAAAGATGAGTGACACTTATCAGCTTTTAGCTGTCATTTGCACAGATGTAGGCTGATCACCCCTCTGCAAGCCCAGCTCCTCTGATCACCTCTTGACAAGACCAAAGTCCAGCTCCTCACGTACGTTCTGTGTCCCAAACCATCTTAGCTTTTCTTTGCTGGACCCTCTCCAGTTTCTCCATGGCCCTATTTAACTTAGAGATCTACACATACCTGAGGGTTCATCAATAACACTGAAAGAAGGAAGATAAGGATTTCCATCAGTCTTCTTGCCATGATCCTAACATGGCACACTCCCTAATCTGCCCTATTTGCAGTAGTACCACACTGTCAGCTTGTATTCAGCCTGCCATTTCCTGTTGTCTCCAGGCTCTCTTCAGCAGGACTGCTGTTCATGCAGTCAGTTTCAATGCCGATTCCTTATTTTGCACTTCTTATTGAACTTCATGTCTCTGTCCTCCCTAATGATTAGTTCAGTGTTGGATTGCTAGACATTTGTCACAGTCAGCAAAAGTCTGTTTTTATAAAAATATCTAATGACTTGCTGAACACATTCACTTTATTATGTCCTCTTTATGACATGCATACAGGCACTGCTCAGCTTTCTGGACTTCTAGCAATATAGCTTTTGGAATGCTAATAGAAATTCATGGCTTGTACCTAAAAGACCCTGGACAACCCCACTTTTATAATCTGTCAGAATAAATCCTCTGTACAATAGCATCACTATTTGTCTTGATCTACCTCAAATCTGTGTTCCTGACTGAACACGGTCTTCCTACTTTATTTTATTCTCATGAAACATTGTGTTTCTGATCATCTCAAGTACCAGTGGACTATGCAGAAAAAATTGTGATGTACTGTACCTGTACTGATACACTTCCAAAGAACCAACTACACAGCTCCCTATTGACCCTTGTAGACTGCAGCAGTTTTCTGATGGTTACCAAAGACATTTTGTCCTCGGCTCAAAGTATATCTTCGTGACACAACTGCATTTCAAATACATTAAGTTTATTTTGAGCCCCATCTGCTACTTGGCTAGATGTGTCTGTAGGGGCCACAGAAGTGGCTCCCTGTGACAGTTTAGGAATATCTGCTCTGTTCTGTTTAGCAGATGGTCATGTGAGTGTCAAAAGTTTTATTAAAGTGATAATAAAAATCTTTTATTAAAGATAAACTACTCACTTCATCATAGAAAACTGGTATGAAAGTTTTCATTTAGTAGAGATGAACAAAACCTGTTCTTCAGAAGTCCAGCAATTATGCAAGAATTCTGGTTTGCAAAAGCAGTTATGAGTGTAAATACATTATCAAACTCTGATTGTAACTATTTAATGAATTGCAAATATTTAGTGAAGGCATAAACAGAAAACAGGTGTTCTCTGCTGCCTAGACTTCATTTCCCACTTTCCTGAATCCTGTTTTATTTGCTTTATGGTTATTATAATGGCTGCCACCAAGCGCTGCCGCTTCAGTGTGCTAACCGTGACTCACAGAAGTGCCTCATAAATTACATCAATGGGAAAGCAGATGAGCACATGAAGAGGAGGTGCAAAACTCATTAGTCATGCAGTCTCCTTTTCTGGGGACTGAATTGCCTGACAGAAAAGCATTGTGAGCGCCTCATGCATCTGTCAAGTCCACCAGATGCCAATCTTACTCTTGCAGTTTTTGTGAAAGCTATGAATCGATATGCATTATTCAGTATTGTAAAACAGGACCTCAATTAAGCAGCCGACTAAAGCAGAAGGAAAAAGGTAATCACCCAATACACAGTGAGTTTCTTCAGACAAAGGGAAGAACATAGATTTTGCCACTTGAAGCAATATCTAGATCACAGTCCATTTATTTCTTTTACATGCATTATCTTTCATAGTGATTCATCTGAGGACAGGTATTCTGAAACAACAGAGCGAAATGAAGAATCTGTGAGCTAGACATTGATTTTGATCAATCTACATGAAATGAAGTGCATCAGTGTACTAGATCAAAATCAGAAAAGGACACAGTTCAACACTCTGTCTGTATTGCTGGGGATGAGCCAGCATCTTTATTATAACCTGTGTGATTTCAGGATTTATAGCATACCTATAATAATTCACCCAAGGCTGAAACTGTATAAGACCTTCAAATAGCTTTCCAGGATTCTTTTTTTCTTGGTTTATTTGAAGAGAAGTATCCTAGTATATTTACACAGGAGCACAGCACATTAAAAAAAA
>VZRN01001028.1:13860-40690 GCA_013397935.1 Dasyornis broadbenti | reverse complement strand
AAAAAAAAAAAAAAAAAAAAGTGCATTTTTTTAATCTTAGCAGCTGCAAAGGTGTTTTCTTTGTGAAAGTGTCTCATTTAGCTTGACAGCAGAGAGGACTGCAATCTACTACAGCCATTCTCATAAATTGATCTGTTGGTCATATCAGGCTCCCATTTAGTGATCAAGTAAAAATGGAACTTGAAGGCTTTACTAACACTAGCAAATGTCAAAATGAATCCACACTATCCCTTAGCGCAAAAAAAGAACTTAAGAAACCACTTTACAATAAACCGAAGAAATAAAATAATGACCATGAAGGCTTTAAAGGAACAGTTGATAGAGTGCAGAATAAAACATCTCAAACAGAAGGGCTGAGCCCCATGAGGAGGCTTGAGACACAGGAGTTTGTCTATCCTGAAAATGTTTGTTTCTCTGAACAGAGTGCAATGCAGGTTTTTGATCCCAGAAGAAGACTAAAATATATGACCCCTTTTTCTATATGAGAATGCATTGAGTCAGAACTGTGCCTAGTATATTCAAATGCTCTTATATTATAACCTAATATAAACCTGCCTCTCCTTCTCCCAGTTTTTCTCTGCATTCAGAAAAAATGCAAATATAGACATACTGAATCTGGTCCCTGAATTAGTTCCCTGCAGAAGCTTGAGGAGTTCTCTGGTAACCAATTTATCCAGCTCTCTGACCCTGGTTTGTAGCTGACAAGTTTGTTTTGTTTACAGCTAACAGGGATATGTCAGTATTTCTTGGCAATAGAGCAGATGTACCAAAAGGACAAAGCCATTTGGTTCTACTTTTAAGTGCTCATTGTTCAGGTGAAGCTCTTACCAGCTTAAATGGACTGCAGCACGTAGGCAGAGCAAGAAAAGAGGGAAATAATCAGTAAGTGGTGTTTGCTTCTGGCATCTTTTGATTCTCCCCAGTTTTCACTTTTCTTCAGTTTTGCCTCTTGTGCACTAATATAGTCTTAAATTTGTTTCTGTACCTCAAGAACAGAATGTGCACAGAAACTTTTGCAGGTCAATATGGCTCTGTGTAAACCAGTCTGTCCTTGCATTCATTCCACTATATTTTTTTTTTCCAATGATGATAGCAATTTATCTCCAAAAATTTGCCATGATTCTACTCCTCATTGTAAGAAATGTTATATAAAAAAATTCAGTGGTTGACCTGCACACATCTGATTGTACCATTAGGTGCACTCAGTAGAAATGCACCAGTAAAATAGAGCATTGATCAAGGTAATGTTACTATCACGATAATAATGACACTAAGAAAAATCCTGTTCATGAGCAGGGGACTTTCGTATTAATACTCAATAAACTGTATGCATATTCTGTGTACTTTATGAAGCTGCTTTTGCCAAATTGTTATGTTGACTGCTTTGTATGCCACAACAGTTAATAATATACAGATTTACAACTGCCATCGTTTGGAGATAAAAATGTAAAGTAAACCTAGTTGCCAGCTAAAATACTGTCTTGGGAGGTGGGATGTGTTGTTGTGAAAATGTTCACATTATATGTGGTTTACAGCCCTTTTATGAAAAATACTCTTCCTCATGGCAATTGAAACTTGTTAGGCATTTTCAATGACTAAGGCAGGCTGCAGTAGGATCATTGCTGTGAATGGATAAATCTCTGCCTTCAAAGCATTAAACAACGTGAAAGCTTGATAAACACACACACGCTTTAGGAGACCGCAGATCTGGGGGAGCTGGGAGAGGAGAGAGGAGCTGGGGCTGGCTAAGTCCAAAAGCATCTTGGGCTTCTTTAGAAGCAGCATCACCAGCAGTCAAGAGAACTGACCCTTTGTCTCTGCTTGGCACTAGTGAGATACATCTGGACTGCTGTGTTCAGCTCCAGGCTTCCCAGGACAAAAGAAGATGTGGACTTATTGGAGCAAGTCCCGCAAAAAGTCACAGAGATGATGAAGCATCTTAGGCATGAGGGAAGGCTGAGAGAGCTGGGGCTGTTCATCTTGGAGAAGAGAAGGCTCTGGGGAATTCTTACAGCAGCCTCCCAGTAGCTGGAACTACTTAAATGGCTTGGCCTTCATCCATGACATTGTTCTTCATGTGTACTTCAAACGCCCACTTCGTTTCACCTCCTTGCCTGACCTGGTTTGTGTAAGCCCGGCTCCATGCAGCTGAGAGCAAGAGGAATGGTTGTGTGAACTCCACACAGCCTTGTAGACTAAAGGAGACTTGAGCCTCAGGCCAAGCCCATGGCCCCAGGATACAGCTCTTAGGTGTTGTGGGCTTTTCATTCAAAGTCTTTGGGACACCATGAAAAACTCTGTCACAGCCCACCAGAATGGGTGTTCCTGTAACACTGGTATCATGTGTGCCTGTGTGCTCTCTGCCATAGGTCCTTGTGTCAAAATAGCTGCGTTTGGAAGAAAGAGCCGATTCTGCCATGTGCTTACCCATGTTTTCCTGTTTCAAGTGGTGATGAGAACTGCATTTGCATTTGTCTCAGAGAAAACTAGTTGGACTTACTCTGAGATAGTGCTCAGAAACAAATGAACCTACATGTGTGTATGTATTTTGAACAAGCAGGGAACGGGCATGGGGCAAGCCCTTAAGCTACCTGATTGGACAGATGTTGCACGAAAATATTTTGAATTATCTAGAGTCATGATTCAACATACATTGAATCAGAGATTTGGGTCCAGGAAAAAAAGATTTTTCTAAAACACCATGAAAGTGGTTGACAAGTTTGCTGATAGGGCAAATCTATTTAGCACAGTGTATTTGAACAAGGGGTGGTATGTTTACCCCAGTGAAGCTGTCATTTCTGATGAACGAGTCTTTCAATGGCTGATGTATAGAGAGAAACAGCAAATTAAATGTTTAAATGCACGTGAGAAGTCAGCCCCTTTTTATACCAAATGTGAAAGAAAACCTCAGACTATGCCCTGCATGAAAGTCAAGCACAGGCTCCCTCAGATCTATTAAGAAAAGCACAAACTGACTCTTAAGCTGTTCAGATTTCTCTTTGGCTGTAGACTTCTGTCTCCATGCTGCCACTTCTACTGCATGCCACACCATAAGCACACTTAGTTCTTCCCTAGGGAAGGAACAGTCTCCGGTTCCTACCAGGAGATCTTTGCACTCATTTTTATAAGATGATAGTCAAAACCAAGGTCACACTAAAAATGTAGATATTGTTGTCATATAGTCTCCAAAGGGACAATCCAGACATGCACACATCTCATTTCATGAGTTTAAAAACATGTCTGAAAGTTGCTCAAAGAGGTTACTCCTTCTCAAGATGTTGGACTTTTTTGCTTAGGATCGGAAAACTAATTTCTGAAGATTGGTTTGGGTTTGTTTTGGCTTTTGTTTTGTTTGGGTTGGTTTTGGTTTCTTGGGTTTTTTTTTTTTTCAGTTGTTTTCCTGAAGCAAGTAGCAGTAAGTACTGCACTAGCCTTTGCACATGTTTCTAGTGAGGTATTTGTTGTAGCTGTGGTATCTGACATAACTTTGCCTGGACAATCAGCACAGGTAAAGTTGTTTACAAAAATTATTTACAGTTGCTCTGAATTATCTCTCCCCAAATACATGAATTTTCATTGTCAGCAAAATAACTGTAGTCCAGTTTATGTTCTCACGAGACCTAACTTTAGACTTAGAAAGGTCTTTGGATATTTTTGGTAGGGTTTATTTTAGTAAAGGTGCAACAGATCTACCCCAAGGTTCTGACCAATGTGGTATTCCATCATTAAGGGAAATTTCTTGTAACAGGAACTCAGAGACCAGGGCATGTGAAGAAAACCTGGCTAGATCTGCATTCAAGGGCTAGGAAATGAGTTTTGAGAGGAAGGAAATGAGCACTTTAGCAATAATGACATGCAGAGAGGGATAGTGAAAATAAGTTAGGCCAGAAAAAAAAGGAAGAAAAAGCCATTATTTATCCATTGTTAAAGAAAACCCGTAATTCCTACAATAGAAAGCAATAGAAAGGTGAACTAAAATTGCTTGGTTTTCCATGTTAAAAAGGAAGAAGTAGAAAAGCTTAGCAAGATAAAAATTCAAGAAAAAATGTTGAGGCAGATGTCATCATTGACAATAACCATTACGGTAAACAGCTGTATTCCATGGATGTGTTATAAAATAATTCTGGATACCTATAACAGTCCCAGATTCCTATTTTGCTGTCTAAATATTAGCTCTCCATCACGAAGTTTACATAAGGGAGAAGAAAATAACAGGAGTTTGGAAGGTGATACCCAAGTAGATGATCCTGTGGTGGATATGCTTTACCCAGTTTAGTTTTCATTTACTGAATGAAAAACAAGACATTTGCTGTACCTGCATCACTAAATTAGGAACATAATCATTCCAAGCTGTTACAATGTTGGAAATTAAAAACAAATTCATGGTACTAGATAACATACCCTAACACTCAAGTTCACCGTGCCTGAGTAACTTTCACTCTTCGCAGAAGTCTAAGATCCTTGTAGTGTTTGTGGAAACCAAAAGGTTCAGACTCAGGGTGCTGAAATGAGAAGGAAGATCCTTACAAGCTACTGAAATCCAGATACTGTCTATGTGGAGGTGATATATACATATATTAAAAAAAAAACAAAACAAAACAGAACAAAACATATATATATGTGTGGAAGTTATATACCAAAGCATGAACCACTGTTTCTCACCTATGTCCTACCTTGCAATCCAACCACTGCTATTCCCATTTTGTTGCCAACTGTTAGACTTCAAGTGTTTTCCAGGTTCATGTCAGTCATTTGTGAATCAAGATGCAAAACACGTGTCTTTTCTTTCCAGCTTGTGGCTTCCTATCACAACCAATAAAGAGCATGTGAGATATGGAATCCTACAAGAACTTAGGAAAACCAGCAGGATTTTTGTCCATGAATTTCCTGTGCCTAATTGCAGCACACAGGCAAGTAACCTACACACACATCAGGAAAGGTGAAGGGAAGGTGGTCACACATCAAGGTACTAGAGCGGCCTGACAGCTTCCAGTGGTTGACTGGAGAGAGTCACTGAAGGCAGATAGCAAATTTGCAGGGTAGATACAGACTGCATTTCAGGTTCTTGTGCTTGAACAATTATAGGTTATTAGTATCAAAAGTGAGAAGAAAATGATGGTTAATTTCATAAAAAGCCTTATTATGGAGGTAAGATGAAGCTGTGAGGTATTACTAGATGTTGACACAGTGAAATTGTGGCAATAACATGAAGTGAATCAACAGCAATCTGTTTTGATAAACTCAGACTGAATTGCTAGAATGTGTTTAACAGTGGACTCATCTCATACGCTTCCTGTTTATTAAATCTTTTCTTTGGGATAATGCCAGCCTTAAACAGTTCCCATTCATCGATGTCATTTGCTGTCAGAAAGGACCTGGGGATTTTCATGAACACAACACAATGAGTCAACTGTGCACCCCTGTGATAAAGAGGCACAAAGAATACTTAAACTGCAAAAGCAAGAGTGAAGCCAGCAGGTAGAGAAGGGTTTTCCCCTCTCTGTTTAACACTGCTGAAATTGTATGAAGAGACTTATGTCCATTTTTGCCACTTCTCTACTATTGATGGGAAGAATAAGAGAAAGATCTTGTTACTTTCTTCAACTACTTAAAGAAAAGGTTTAGAAAAAATGGAGACAGATGCTTCTTAGGGATCAAAATGATAGGGTGAAAGGAAATGGACAGACATTGGGAACTGTGAAATTCTAATTAATTGTTAGGAAAAAAAATTACAATTAATGAGACTGCTGAGAGACTTAATTAAATTTCAAGCTTCAGAATTATTTAAAACTTAACTGGTCAATGCCTTGAATAATGTAATCTAAGCTGGTTCTGTTTAGAGGTAGAGTTTCAGCCAGATGATCCTTATGGGTCTTTTCCAATCTATAAAATTCTATAATCCTATGATCCTGCTGATGCCCTCAGAAAAAATAAAATCTCACCTTAACAGGGCCAGATTATTTAGAAATCAATCTTTTAAAAACAGTAGGTTAAATTTCCCAGTGATATGGGTGCATCAAAGAATGGAATTGCATTGAGTGTTCCTGAATTCTGTGTAAATCAAGTATCAATTTTAAAAGCAGGTAAATATTATATTGGAAGAATATCTGTCCAGGATGGTATGATACGACACAGTTTCTTCTTTAAAGATAGTGTTTAAATCCTAGATTTTTTAAATCGTGGGGTGTTTTTTGGCCAACCAATGTTTAAATATATTTGCGAGGTTGTGTTTAACCTGCTTTTGAGTATAATTTCTTATGTTATTGCAGTAAGTCTGGATTGTGATAGCTCAGAAAATGCTTTCAGAATTTAGGACGCACAGAAACCTAATCTTCAACTCAGCCTGAAGCTCTGAAACGATGATATGCACATTTTTATCTCAATTGTTCTTCCATAATTTATAGTGAATGTAATTGGACTGAGACTCTCATAATAATGTGAACAGATGTCTTCACTTGTAATATGTTGTTCCATATTAGATTCTATTTTTATTACCATTGAAATGGGCCTTTATTGCACATCCTCCTGTGAAGTATGAAACAATTTAGAAGTCCAGGAGCAGTGTCTAACAGATAAAACAGATACAGATGGGAAACAAAAATTTTGTATCTCCCATCAGAGAGAAAAACCATAACCTTATGAATGAAGTGTTTTACACTGGAGAGTGAAGATATCGCCTCAACATTTCTTGGACACTCCTATTACAAAATTAACAGCACATTATGAAATAAAACAACCAAACCAATAAGGATTATCATTATCCACTGGGTATTTCCCAGTGTTTGTCATAGAAGCTTTAGTGAAAAGGACCAGACAAACAGTCATTCAGAAATTTTAGTAAGACTTGAACACACACCTAAACAAATTCAATATTGCTCGTATCAATAGAGGAATACCTTAGGAATACATTAGTCTATTCTAGAAGGCGTTGGCAAAAGAAAAAGGCGAAGAAGTAACTTCAGATTCTGCCTTCTGTAGTGATGCATAGATTTGCCTAAACCAGGCAGGATTTGGTACCTGCTCCCCACTTCATAATTGCGATTCATCTCAATGTGATTAGTACTTCACTTGACAGGTCCACAGGAGCGTTCCATAGGCATTTTACATCAGGTAGAATGAGAACTCTGGATGCAGATGTATCATAATGTCGTTGAACAGAATATGCTGAATCAGAAGGAAACCATCAGGATCATCGACTCCAACTCCTGGCCCTGCACAGGACACCCCAAGGATCACACCATGTGCCTGCGAGTCTTGTCCAAATGTAGATCCTCCCCAAAGCAACACAGCATCAGTGCTGAATGCACTCCTTAGCTGTCCATAGCACTGCCAAAAACCAGTGCACTCTTCATGTCCATGCCCACTGTACATTATTCCAGTGCAGCTGGCAAATTCTGCCTTGCAATGCATTGCAAGAGGAGGAATTTGCTGGCACACAGTGAGCTGCTGCCAGAAGGAAAGTCGTAAAACCATTTTTAGGTTTTTCATAGGGAAGCCCTTTAGGTATTGTTTTCAGGGAGATAAGAAGTTCGATTTAATGACTTACATCGCTTGTCCAAAACGTGTTCCTACCTGTAGCACAGCAGAACCTTTTCACTTCACTCCAGTGAATTGGAACATTCAGTCTCCCTGCTCTCTGTTTCTGTACCTACTATCCATCCCAAAGCTGCCGCATCAAATTGACATTGAAGAGATTGGGGCACTTTGGAAGGAGATTGAGAGGGCTAGAAGGACAACTGTTTGGGCAAGACACCTGAACTACTGCAGGCAAGACAATGAATGGTGCTGATCCTGAGAAAGCACGATGAGCGTGCATGTAGAGAGCCACCACCAGAGCTCTGGACAGGAAAAATGCCTACCAGGAACAACAGGCCCTCTGCCTCATCTCACTATACCTGTGATCTAGAAGAATATTAGTACTTCTTGTTTCACAAGCAGGTTAATCACAAATAATTCACAAGTATGTGATTCATGCAGAGGTTTTGAAAAGGTATTAACTAGAGTATGTTCAGTGCTTTGAATCTGTGCAGTCAACCATTTCTCTTTGATCCATTAACAGTACAATTTAGTGGGAACAAGGAAGAAACATCTTGAGTAGTGTTGCCCTAGAGCTGGCAGAAGCACTCATTGGTATCTATGAACAGATGGCAAGCTCAATAAATAATATTAAAGCCAATTCAAAAGAAAGCAAGATTTTTAGGACAAGGGTGTTACACTCCCCTTCCCTTTTTTCAGCTTCACTTTTTTGACTCTTCTTTCCTTTGCTTTCATTTTCTATCCCTCATGCTAGTTTTATTTGTTTGCTTGTTATATTTTTTTCTCCTCAGTCTCTTTTTCCTTTGCATATTTTTCCTTTTGGAGACAGGGAGGATGGTACGTCCTGATATAAGTAAGGGAAAGAGCCAATAAGGACAGTGGCAAATTGCACATGCTTAGAGAATACCCTTATCTGTCTTTAAATGAGAGTTATCTATTAAAAAAAAAAAAAATTAGAATGCTACCTGACTGAGTGGTGAATAAAAGTTATAACAAGGCACTGTGGCTGTTCACAAACAACTGCTATTCCCATTTTATCACACTGGGAGTCCTTCCAAGTTACCCCTGCAGATGGTTATTTTCCCCCTGAGCTGCACAACAACAAGAGAGGGTTAAATTGACTTTGGCCAGGTATCCTTGCCTTTCAGCAATATAAAGTCTGAAAGAGACTAAGCAATGACAATAAATTAGAAAGAGTGCAGCATGTTTTGCCAAGTTTTGTTTGGCACATGAAGAACAACATCTCACACCAGGAAAAGAATAGGCACTCTAAGCGATTGTTAAACAACAAAGACTCTATGTGCTATCTTGTTTGGCTGTTCATGTTACCAAGTATTGACATCCTGCAGGGATTTGAAAGCAGAGAGTCAAAATTATCTCAATTCTGAGAAGATACATGACAAAGTAAAGCAATAACAACCTGTATCTCTTATTTAAAACCCATGACTTTATTCTGCAAGTAGTTAAAACACATTAACACCAAAAAAGTGAAACATTATTAAGGATAAAGACGATGAAATCACAATAAAAGAAGAGAAATTTAGATTGCAGTGCAGAAAACCTTTATTGTAGTGAGATATAGTATTGGCTGACGTATTTTAACTCTGATAGAATTTGTATAAGTATATAACGAGAGCTGTTTTTTTGTTGGAAAGGGTCTAAAGACATATAACTACATTCTAGCACTATATTCAATTAGCCAAATTGAATTTTAGTGCACTCTCTTCAAGTAGTGAACTGCAAAATACTCAATATTCCATCTCCTTTAATAGGGGTCTGTGCGCACTCTTCTGCTTCTTCAAAAAGAACAGAATTGCTTTGGGATAAAGAATGCCTGAGCTTACTCACATTTTTTTTTTTCTCAAAAAACAAAATAAAGACACTTAGAATAATAAATAGCATTAAAAAAGTAAACATAATCTGGGATTTTCTGTGCTCGTCTTTGAATGCTGAAAATTGGAAATGAAGGATAGTTAGCTGATGATAGAATCATCTACCATATACAGGGAAGTTACTAGATATTATTTCAAGCTGAACAACCATCTGTCAGAAATATTTAGGCATAACTGCAAAATATTTAGGCATAATTGCAAAAGACCACAAAAAAAAAACCCTGCTGATTTTTTATTTAATTTATATTTATTTAATAATTATATTATCTGGTTTATCTGTTCCCAATAATTTGGAAGATACGGGTAAGAGTTAATAGATTTTTAATATTTGGAGGGGAGGGAGGGGGTGTTAGATGAAGCTATATTGTTTTCCTGAATAAACTATAACAACTTTAACATTATTATCTCCTTGTCCATAGTAGAAAGTTTTTAATCTCTGATCAACTATCCTAAACTTAAATGGGAGCTGAATGTGTTCAGCATTTCCCAGCATCCAAGCATATGGTGAAGTTCTTATGCTTTTCTGATGCTCTGTCTCATTACATGAGCAGATGGAAAATACTGCATGCTTTTAAGAATTATCAATAAATCTAATCTATACTATATATGACTAAAGTTTGACTGTACATTATCCTATCAGAATAAACAAAAATGTGCTTTTACCATGCATACTGAATTTACTTCTTATTTATTCAGCTGTTTTGGTCTTTCTGGCTTCCCATGAGCCTTTGCCACCTTACCAGGGTGACTGCAGTATTCTGTCCTTCTTTTGGTTCTCGAAAATGGGAAGTAAATACTATATTAACAAGCTTACCAAAAAAAAAAAAAAAAAGGTTGAGTTATTCCCTTTCCCTTTTTAATGTTTAGACTACAAGATAAACAAGCAAGGACACAATTACTGTAGAAATATGTCCTGTTCAGAATGTTTAGTAATGCAGTCTTGCAGCATTAATGATGTTCCATGTGCATGTGTTCCTTTTCATGTGTGGTATGAAAAGCCACAGGTGTATTTTTGAAATCTCCATTCTTGTTTCACAGAATGAAAATGCCAAATGCTCACACAAGTGAAAATTCTTATTATGGCCATAATCTGATTAATCTCATTAGGAGGGTACTTTAGCTGTAACAGCATTAATATCTTGAGGCACTATTAAATTAACAGGAAAAGCAAGTTAAATGAAAATATAATGTAATTAATATCAACAAAGTTGAGGCCCAACCCCCATTGCTGAATTGCCCAGATCAGCTGTACTCCATCGATTATACCATTAATCACAGTCTTTGATGTGTCTTAATCAGGCACATTTTTGTTTTGTTATCTCAGGACTAGGTCCTTTTTTTAACCTCATTAATTTTTATTCTGGGAATTTTTCTGCTGGTTCATTTGCAGCCTTCCTATCTTAAATTTTAGAACAATTTTGTACCCCTGATTTGGTTTCATGTTATAATATATTGATACTTTCTGTGTCCTGTAAGATTGAAATGGTAGAGAAATAATAAATTGGTAATAAGTATTTTTTCTACAGAGTTATTTTTTCTCTGTCTCTTCTGTATCCTCATCCGTTATTATTTTTGCTGATTGTCTCTCTGCTTTCCATCTCCTGAAGCATTTAAAAAGGATTTATTCTTAGTTTTCATGCCTGGACAGTCTTAGGATACTTTTACATTTAACCCAGTAGTGTTGATCATCCTTACTCTTTCATTATTACTGAAGGATCATAATAGTCCTTGCTCTTGTTTCTTGTACACCACTGTTCAACCAATCTAGTTCCTCTCTGGCCTTTCTGAAGGTCTCCCTCAGTAAGTGGAATGTATTCTGGATTTCCAACATGATGGATGACCAGAATGCTGTCTCTGCTACCTGGAAGAGTGGTTTATTTCGTTGATAGCTTCTTTTTAAACAAACATAGACTCAGAGAAGGGTTTAGGCTGGAGGGTCATCTTTGTAGTCACCTGCTCCAAGCAGAGCTAACTACAAAGCTGGATCAGGTTGGCCAAGGCCTCATTCTGGGCAGTTTTAAAAACTTCCAAGGACGGTGATTCTGTCACTTCTCTGGGCAATGTTTAAACATGCTTTAGCAAGGATTTCTTCTCTCCATTCCATATGTCCCCTGCTACTAGTTATGGCTGTTGTCTCCCACCCTTTGAGAAGCTTTCTTGTGTTGATGGTGTCCCTCTTGAAACTGAATGGATGCAGGGACTGTCTTCATTGCTCCCACATTCTGGACATGTTACGATCATTCTCACAGGATGACTGCAATAGTGATATCCTCAATCAGGTCTTCATGCACTGCTCAGAATCAGGCCAACAGATGTTGATGGTATCTAAATATTAGTCATAATCCATGCCATTTAAGTAAGTTATATGGTCTATTGTGTTTCTGGAGGGGGCTAATGACCCTTAGTGTGCCTATGTCAATACATACTCAGATACTTTAATCCTCCCTTTAAGTAACACAAGCCCACAGCCCTTAAATAGTTTCATTTCACAGAAAAAGCACTAATTCCTTTAAAGTGACCTTTCCCTCCACCTATTTTTGAAAATGCAAGCGTATTTATTGCTGTACTGCAGGTGGTAAGAGTATCTGAAGAGAAGGACAACAGATCATATTTTAAACACCCAGAAATAAATAAGCTGGATCAATATACTGTAACAGATTGTTTTGCTCATTAGAAGGTAAAAATAAAAAGGAAACTTGTCAATCTACCAAAAATCTAGCCTTTCAATAAGGATATAATTGGAACAAGCTGTCAAAAACAACTTTGAAATTAAATTCACAGCAGCTGGTACTCAATACATTCCATGACAGGTCATCAAAGATAGAAATTTACCTCTACATGTTACTTCTTTCATCTCTGTCAGATATTTCAAAATGTCCAGGATTTTTAAAGCAATATTAACTAGTTCATGTTAGAATAACACACAGATTGTGCCTTTATCTTAATTGGAGGCTTTTTCTTTGCAGGAATATTTGCTACTGTTAGTCATAACCCTTTCCTAACCCATCTCTTACGGCCTTGACTAGTCCTTAGTTTTGTTGTAGCTGTATCTCTCTAGCAATAGATGATTTACTTCCTCCTCTATAAATAATAGGCAATATTTTCTATCAATCAACAGACTGTGGATACCGATTTACGTGTGAATATTTCTTAGGCACCCAAACATACAAATCTAGAGGTATTTAGAAAGACAGAGGACAGTATTAACAGTTTAATCTGATAAAGATCACTACAATTCTGCTCTGCAGCTTACTATTAAAAAAAAAAGTCACCTTTTTCATAATACCCTCATTTTAAAGGAACAATGAATGATTGTTTCTTTACCACATGGAAAAGTGTCTTTGATGTTTCCTATCCCTTCAGAAGCACCCCCAAATAGTATAAAGTTCCCTCAGGTGACTAGTTTCCTCATTCAAGATAATCCATATATCCAGACAAAGTTCTGTCTCAAGTGTGACATATCTGCACTGCAAGGACTATCAGTGATGATTGTGAAGCAGAGTGTGACCTCTGGCAGTGACTGCACATTCGTAGGCCATCGCTTGCACTTGGGAAGCTGGAGCAAGACAGTAAAGAAGCCTCATTCCCCATGGGTAGCTGCCATGCACCTGTTAGAAGGTTGCTAGAAATCTAGCTAATTAGTTGTTTTTCACACACTCAGCTCTTCTATCACCGAGGTTGGTGAATGATTAAAACTTACTGGTTACCTATTTTCATACTCATTGTGTTTTGTACCCATCTCCACTTTGCCCTGCATCACATTTATTGATCCCTTTTGTCATCTGCAAAAAACTATAGCGGTGGGAGGATGTGTTACAAAAGTGGTAAAAGGATGAGAGCTAGCAGCTGGGGTCTGCTTGGGTTAGGGAACTGTGCTAGACCTCAAGAGGTCCCTTCTAGCAATACTCTTCTTACAATTTTAGTGAAGTGTGGAAAACTATTTCAAAGAGCAAGCTCAGGTCCAGGGCTCCAGACTGAACTTGCTGCAAACTGCCACTCATAATAGCCTGGGTGGTATTACCTTTAGGGCTGGTATGATGCTGCCGTTTTTTTTTTTTTTTAAGTTTTGAAACATTTGAGTGATTGCTCATCTCACTGCTGCCCTGGTGTGTGACAGAGAGAGAAGGAATGGGTAGTGCTGAGAAAGATTCATTGCAGCTACACCTCCTGCACTCTTCTGTAGCCATGCCAAGGCATCAAGATTCATAAGGGAAGGTGTAATGTCAAAGAATTACTGTAGACTTGTGAGCCTTCAGTAAAATAGAAAACTAGTTTTACTAGGAAACTGGGGTCCCACCATTCAGGCTGGTTTTATGAGCAAATTAGCAAAACCACAGTGCTTCCAGAAGTTTGAGGTCAATACAGCAAATGTCATCTGGTGAAGTCACCACTTGAGCTGTCTTAGAAGTATTAGTTTCACTAATAAAGGATCTTGAACTGATTAAATTAGCATTTAATTTTTTTTTTTCAAAATACACAATACTCAAGAACTGAGCAATACTTTTGTTTTTATCTTATGTTATAAGAATAAGACTGCATTTTATGGAATCAAAGAATGATTTAGGTTGGAAAGGACCTCTAAGATCATGAAGTCCGTGATTATTATAATTATCACACGATTAATCTAGCAGTTGGGTAACATTTTATGGGAAGGTCTGTTGCCTCAGTATTGAAAGTGAAATATACTTTTCAGAGAACAAGTGCAATATTTAATTTTGGCCAGTTTCAGTTTATTAAATCTCTGTACAACAGAATAAGATTTCCTCTTAGTTTTCCCCATAAGTCTCTTTGCAGCGTTTTGCAGACTGACTTAGAAATACAAAATTAAATACAGAGCTGTGTTCTTTTGACCTGAAATCTCTGACCTGTGAGATAAAGTGACATTGTTTCTGCTTGAGGACCAGTCCAGCTAATTGCTGAGTGATGGCTGTGACACAGCTGGTACACGATTTTGTTCCCAAGGTAACTCTGCCATACAAAGTGATTCAGAATCAATCATTTGTTTTATAGGGAGACAGCAGGTGTTACGTGCTGCACATGGGGAAAATAGGCATTTTTAATGAGAGGGTCATCCTTTTATTAAAATATCCTTTCATCTCCCTTTGTGATGTAGAAGGCCCGTTTTCAGTGTTCCATCTTGAAAGAACATAATGTTTTCAATCGGAAGGGTACTCAGGAATTTCTCCTTTACTTAACATGAGTTCCCTGGGACTAACACGAACATAAAAAGCTGTAATAAAACTACAAAGAAATACTTTTTTAATTTTCCCTTACCTTCAGCAAAACCATAGTGCCTTTCCCTGTGCCCCTCACCTAAGAACATTGGATCGCAACAACAGTCAATAAGCTCCTTTATATTTACAACACACAGCAGACACCATCTCATTAAATACCAATGTTTGGCAGTTAGGACTGAGTTCATCTCCCAGGAAAGTCTAATGGATTTCTGTGTTTACAGTCAGAGAAGCTGGACTGCATTTGTAGTGCTGAAATTGTTGCTGGGGAAAGCAAAAACTTCTACACAAACAATTACATATGCCTTCTTGTTCTTGAGACAACAGGAGAAAAAAAAAAGTAGAATTTGTTCCCCTTCTTTGAGTGAAAGAAGCCTAATTTTGCCATGTGTTTGAATAAGAAACAATTTTAACACAGACCCTAAACCCAGATCACCACTGATTAGAATAAAAGAAAGAAATGCTATTGTCTTCAACACACTGAACTATCTGTAAGACTGAAACAAGGACATGGATTTTGAATTGCTGATCATTTTTTATAGTTGCACAAAACAATCCTAGATTTCCATCAGGTTTTACATGTAGGCAATCCCCCCCAGAATCTGGCCCATTATTTCTAAAGGAAAACATAAAATTTTGAAGATGACACAAAAGAAGCATTTCTAAGTTTGGTGAAAAATACATTTTTTAGAGCTGCATGATGAGGTACTCTCTTAATTATTTGCTAAATATTTTCTGGGTTTTGTTTCTTTGTTTAAGAATATCACAAAAGTTTTCTCCAATTTTATTAAACCAAGATTTCTTAGCTAAGAACTGTGAAGAAAATCTGTGATTGAATTTCAATAAATTGACCTTTCTCTTAAAGCTGGTTCCTTTTTAATCCAACCACGAACCAGCATTAGTGTAAATTCATGTGAAACAAGAGAAGATCCTGTCAGATTAATTTAAAGCTATGGGAAATCCCTTTTCAGGTTTATTATCATTTTACAAGTTTAAAAATTAGTGATTTTTTTTGACTGTTGTATTGCTTGAAAATATTTCTTATAATTTCAGTAGCTTCCTTGGCATTACTTTTTTCTTGAAGGAAGACCTTTCTTGCTTGAAGGCTTGTGAAAGCAGTGTATGGTGGGCTACCCTTGGCCAACAGCCAAACTCCCACCTGGCCACTAACTCTGCTCACAACAGAAGGGAAGGTGGAGGGAAATGGGAAGAAAAGGAATGAGAAAACTGGTGAGTGGAGAAGACAGGGAGATCACTTACTAATGACCTTCTTGGGCAGACCAGATTCAATTTGTGGGAAATTAGTTTAAATTCTGGCCAGTTAAAATACATATGCAATTACTGATTTGGTACTGGGAAACGAAATGGGAAACAGTAAACCAGCACCTTTCCTCTCCCCTTTCCTAGGCTCTGCTTCACTCATCCAACCCTGAACCCTACTTCTGGGGTGGAACAAGATGGGGAATGGGGAATGGGGCTTGTAACCAGGCTGAAAGAGCTCCTCTCTGCTGGTCCTTTCTCATTGTGCTGTTCTCCTGATCCCGTCTGGGTCCTTCCCAGGCTGCCGTCCTTCACAAACTGGTCAACCATGAGTCATTGCCAGGGGCTCCAGTCCTTCAGAATAATCCTGCTCCCATGCTGATCCTTCAGGGAGTCATGCATTTCTACTGTTCTGTTGACACAGGCACTATGATTTTTTTTGTGAAAGTCCCAACCTTTTGCAAAAAAACTACCTTAAACCAAAAGATTAAAGCATCTAGTCTCTCATCTGTTCCAGACAGAGACAAATTACTTTTGTCAATTTTCATCTTGCTTCAGTCACACAGAAGCTGTCTTGCATTAGAATTAAATACTTGTTTTCTAGGCTTTTTTTTTTTTTTGGTAATGGTGTCTGTATGATCCTGACTACACTTTGGTTGTGCTGCAGAGATCTAAAGATGCATTGCATCTGTCTTTTGAACTCTTAGAACATGAAGCATAGGCAAAACAAAATGACAGGTGAAGTGAAACTCAGTAAAGAAATGTGTTTTTATGATAAGCCGACAGCCGCAATAGAAAAACAAAACACTTTTTTGATTGACAAAAGTAAGTGTTGACTGACTTTTCCCCTCTTGCCTTTATAGGGCTCATAATGTTGAGATTACATTTCTGATTCTGCCAAACCTCTGTGTGAATTCAGTATACCAATGATCAAATCAGAATTTTAAAGCGCATTCTTTAAAAACAAGCCCTTCAGTAGACTGAAACCTATTGAGCTGCACACATTAGGGGTGGCTTAAATAAATCTGCAGAGGTGTTACCACATAAATAAGGCCTGTCTCCAAAGGAACTCTAATTGATTGGTTAATGACAGGGGATGACAAGCCTGTTACCAATACATTTCTCCCCACAAAGCAGGCTAAGTTTTAAAAGGAATGAAGATACAATTTTCAATGCGTTTTAATAGATCCTTATTACCTTTTTCTTTTAAAGGAAAACATTTTAATATAATGTACAAATTCTAGAATATATTGATTGCTGAAAGTTGGATTTTTTTATAGATGAAACAATTCTAGCTGTACAGAAGCATTGATGTTGCCATTATAATCTCCTCAGAATCCCTGGTATAAGAGACAAATTTTCTCAATGTGTCACTCACAAGAGACGTCAATTCTTTCACTCTCTTGATGATTCTAAATGCCTTACTATTATTTTGTGCTGCCTTTTTTATCTCCAAATATGTGTCATTACCTGTAGGATCTACTATTAGTTTCCATCGTTTTTCTACATACAGTTTTCCCCCCTCATATATATTTGCTTTTCTGTTTCTAGCAAATCTCACCTGTCCTGATTTTGCATGGGAAATGCCAGCAGTTCCAGTGATTTCTTAACCACTTCTTCCCTCTGCCTCTGCCCTTCTTTACTGATGTTGACAGGATGCTTGTATGTATTTTTAAAATAAATTTCTTTTAAAATTTTTTAAAAAAATCTTTTCAGACTAAATGTTTTATTCTCAAATATGCTTTAAAAAAATAAATCTATTTTTATTCCTTCCTAGAAAAGAACCACAGAGTCAATCAATAGAAGGCCTTCTATTAGACCTACTGATAAATTAATGGTAACACTATGTGTTTCAGATGCCATAGATGCACATAATAGTTACTGTAGTAGTATTATTCCTCTAAATAAGACAATGGCCTTGAGAAATTGCTGCTCATGAACAAGCAATTTGAGCCTTTTGTGGTTTTTTGGTTTTGTTTCTTTTTCCCTTTCATTAATGGAACATATTTCTTTTTACAAAGCTGATGAAAACTGAGATGTGGGCAATTTTCTGTGGTGTGGTAAATCTTTCTAAAGATTGATGACCAGATGTGCAAATGGTTATGGATGGCTATAAAAAGCAGGAATAAAAACAACAAATGTGTCTGTCTGATCAGCTATGTGGAAATTACAATGCCATCACCCCATGCAATGTCAATTGCATTATTTTGATCAAGCCATCACTACACCACCAGATTGAAAAAGAAATTACAGTATCTTCAATTAAATTGAATTTCCATATAAACCTGCTGAAAAGACGGCTCCTTTTTTCTTTTCTTTTAGTGCTTCTGGCTTCCTTGCTCCAAAACAAATATCTGATTTCATGCTTTGGCCTTCATTTTACCTTTATCTCTTTCTCTGCTCTCTCCTTGTCTTTGTTTAACAAAAAAAGCCAAGCAAATCAATGCATTGATTTTCTGCAAAAGACTGCATTTCTACCTGATGTTTCAGATGCTTTTGATATGAGAACTGTAGCACTTTACTTTTTCATGTAAATAAATTATAGCAGACTCTGATGGTCTCAGCTGTAAGGCAAAGTAAGCAGCATATCCTTATCTGGCCAGGGGATAAGGTGATAAAAGGTCAAAGGATATCACTTGAGCCAGCAACCTCAGCTCTTGTGGGTGCATCCCACCAGGTCACATGGACTCCTATCTGTCCAGTTTTTTTAAACATTCCCTAATTTAATAACTCAAATGATGGTGAAGTCTTTCTTGCCTGAGACTGTTCCACTGCTCCCACAGGGCTGGTGCCCTCTTGAAGGCTGGTTTTGCTGGTAAAATCTGAGGCAAGATGTGTTGAGCATTTTGTTCTTTCCTGACTTGCCCCATGCTGCACTGGGCCCTGTTTTTCTGTGTCTCCTGCTTGTTGATGGTACATCAGCAGAAGCACTCCTTGTTTCCCTTCATGTCCCTTGCCAGATTCAATGTTAGATGGGCTTTGGCTTTCCCAACCCCACCCTTGTGGGCTCAGACTATATCCCTTCTGGTTGATATTTCCCTGCTTCCATATCTTGCACAGTATTTTTTAGATGTGACTTCAGTCAGGAACTCCTTGTACTAGGTCTGTGTTTTAGCCAGAAGCTCCATGAAAGTTGCTGGCTACTTTTCCCTGAATTTTTGCACGTCAGGATGAACTATTCTTGAACTTGAAGCCAAGGGTTGTTATTCAGCAATTTTGTCTTGTTCCCTCTTCTCACAATCCTGAACTCCGCCATCTCTGTCATGGCAGCTAAGGCTGTCCCTGATCTCCAAATCCACAAGACTGTGAAGCTTTCAAAAGCCTGAAAGGCTCAGGCTGCTCCTCCTGTGGAAGAGAAAGATGTAAATGCTGGTACAAATGGTCCATACACAAGACAGGGCCTCTTGTGTTTTGCAATTACTGCAAAATCATGTTTTTCCTTCTTTATCAATCTTGAGCTGCTATCACTTTTGGGACATGCTAAATAGACAAAATCTTCAAGAAGATTACAAGTTATCTTTATTGCTGACAAGTGTTGTAGCTGCATAATTAGAACCAACAGATGATTTTCATTTATGTACTTGCTATAAGATGTGCTAATATTTTGATTTTCATGCTGATATTGTTAATAAGAGTTACATTTTTCATTCTCCCTTATTTGTGTTTATTTGACCAAGTTGAGTTCAGTTTTAAGACTTACTACTATTGTTAAGAATGTTTTGCCCCACAAGATGCAATGCCAAGTTCTATTATAAACTCATTGTGCCAAATCCAATTAGCAAAGATTTTTTTTGATGAATTAACCTTGTCACGGCATAATATATACACTGCACCTGCTGTTCCGCTTTAGAGCCAGACTTCAGCCCTCCCACAGTTAAGTCCTTGGTTGTTTTGCTGATCCCTTTCAGCTCACTTTTTCCTCCTTGTGTTCAGACGTCACTACCTCCAGATGTCCAAGATTTTCTGCCTCATCTATATGTATGATTTCCCTCTTCAGTTTGTTCTTTCACCATTCTCAGTACTCTCTTGTTGCAGAACTCTGCAGCAGATGTTTGATTTTTCGCTTGTACCTTGCCTTAATCTCTAAGGAGCATTGCAAATTCTGCTGCTCCAGACAGGAAAACAAGGCTGATCATTGGAGGCCATGACTAGCCAAAAGAGAAGGTTCTTTAACAATCTAGCTGGGGAAATAACATTAACAATTTTCATTTATGTGCTTGAGGGAATCTGACCCCAGGGTAGCCTGAAACCTCCATTTTGGAAAACTGAAAAATGGTGTTCTGGTGTGGTGGGAATTCATATTCCCTCCACTTCTGGCAGTTCCCTGTGAAGAAAAAAAATGCAGGAGAGGGAAGGAATTGGCCTTTGCTGCATCTTCCTCCCTATTTGGAGGGACCTGGAGTGACAGTATGAGGAATACAGACTGAAGCAATGCCAGGGTAAATTTTAGAACTCCATAAGAGGTTCCAGTCAGACTAGAGACCTGAGTGGCTGACCTGGTGTAACTGGTCAAGGCTGACCCCGCTGTGCTAATCTCACCAGATACTTGGCTGTGGCACTGTACCCTGCCTCTGGGTACTAAGAGCCTATAAAACCTCCTATTCCGCTCAGCTTCCATGGTCTTTGGCCAGAATCCTGGCCTGCAGCATCACAGGCTGCCTCCTTTCGGGCCATTCCTGGGTGATCTACTTTTAATGCCAGATTAGTCACACATCTCCTGCTTCACTGCCAGCACCCGTGGTATCTGCCTTGGGAACAGAGGCAGGTATGAGAAGTATCCTTCTCCCCCTGGCTGGTAAGGGAGGGAAAAGGAGAAAATTTGGACTTTTTTCTGGGATCAGATGCTTCATGATACTGGGCAGCAAACACAGAGGTCTGCACTGTGGGCCATCTGTCATCTCTTCAGCCGACAGCCTGACTTGAAAACAAACCAAAGGATCAGTCACTGGAGAGCAGGCTTGCATGGCCAGCATCCCTGTCAGATGGATTGCTGTCTTTCAAGTACAAGGAAGATGGATACAGCTAGCACAGCAGGGCACACACGCCTCCTGACAGGGATCGTCTCTGTAGCAACATTCATCTGGTGTTCAAAAGCCCAGCTCCTCCTCCTGCTCCCAATGTCTCTCCATCTCCCACCACTGACACTG
Source organism: Dasyornis broadbenti (assembly GCA_013397935.1). Classification (NCBI taxonomy): domain Eukaryota; kingdom Metazoa; phylum Chordata; class Aves; order Passeriformes; family Dasyornithidae; genus Dasyornis; species Dasyornis broadbenti. Next base: position 19,621 of record VZRN01001028.1, on the reverse strand, counting down.
ACTGGACAGAACAACCTGAGGAGAGACTAGTGGGCCTGACATGCCAAGGAGGTGAATGGAGAGGAGTGGTACCTCCTCTACCTGCCTGGGAAAAGAAAAAAGAATCATGGCCTTAGATGGCAAGAGGAGAAATTTTTCAACAGTAACTAGGACAAAAAAAAAAAAAAAAAAATCACTTGCCAGGATTTTTGTGCTTCTCTTGGAGTACTCATCCCAGTGGAGAGTGCCCAGACTCTCTACCAGGATGAGATGTACTTCTGCAGGAAGAACTCTGGTGTTGGTGCCCTGGGGAGGGCAGCCAGTGGCCACCACTGCACCAGACTGCAGCATTGCGTAAGCGTGCCCACAGCAAATAGGTACAACCTTCCCCCATTTCCAAGACACCCTCTATTCCGGCATCTGTGTTGTAACCGTTCCTGCTCCCAAGATATCTCCCTAACAGCAGAGCCCTGGACAGCATCCATCAGGTGTGCTCTGAGATGATGGGGACAGTGCAGCCTGTGCAGTGTGCTCAGTGACCACAAGCCATCACTGACCAGCAGCGGGCAGACACGGCCACTCAAGAGCTGACGTGGGCACTGTATGGTGAAGTGGAAGGTGCTCCATTCCTAGAGGTGGAAAGGGAGGAAGCAGGGGAAATGGCAGTGGAGTCGTGGCTAACACTGGGTGTGGGCAGGGAGCTGTTGCCATGATCACTGCTTCTCCCCACTGGCACTGTGCAAATCCGGCAGCATTTGTTGCTTTCCAGAGAACCTTTATGAGGTCAGCATGCAAGATACTCCATTCTCTTCCAGAGCAGGGAAGTAGAATCCTTTGGGTACTGTGCCTGTGAAGCTTGGACTTGTTTGGAAGATGCATGTACCTAATCAAATTGTTCTGTAATAGTAGCATGCATGAGGAGGGGGTATGGGACCCTTGGTATGACATAGCTGGTTGCTATGCAGCTGTCTGCCTCTGCAGCTCCTGGTTTTACTGCTGCAGTTGCTATAGGAGACTATCTGATGAAGTGATGAAAGATTTCTCCCCTCACTCTTGATGGCATATTGCCCAGCTTTGTGTACACTGCATACCAAGCATCCGATCCCTGCAAAAATCTATCCCTGTTTTCTGCCTTCTCCCCTGCTGGAAACCATGGAAACCAAACTGACTCGATTCTGCCATGGACAAAGAATAGAGGGGTGGCCCAGAGATGTGGCCCTTGTCAGTTCCACTGGGCTATCCCCATTCTTCGCCTATAGGAAAGAGTTAAGGCTTTATTTAACCAGAGCTGAAACTCAATGACACTACTGTTTAATTTAAGATACAATTTACAGATATTCTTTGTTAGGTTACTATTTTCTATATATTCACTTCCCTCATATCAGGTGTACCTAGCCACGAGGGAAAAATATGTAGACTTGGAACACTCAGATCCATTGCATTCCTTTAGGTTTTCAAGGTTTTCTTTTTTATTAAACAGCCAGGTGTTAGGCAGAGCCACACATACATCTATGTCCTGGTTGATCCACCATTTGGCAGAGGGTTGCAAGACTGGTACTTTCTGACTCACAGAATGATTTGTTGAGCTGAACCCTTTTCAGGATTGCAGATGGGCACACACAATTCATTTTCCTGGCTGAAGTGAGAGCATTCCATCTGCCTGGTCAGGAATAAAACAATGCTCTGCATGCAAGCACTGGCACTTAAGTGAATAGTGTAAGTCCCTCTCATGCACACCCTCTGGAGGGGTCCGTTGAGTTGTTGCAGCCCTTTATGGAATCCTCAGCCTCTTTTTTCCCCTTCCAGCACACTGGGCCAAGATGCATAGCTGAAAAATGGGACCCTGACAAGGAGCCACTGGATTCCAGACTGGGCTATCAGTTATCAAAGAACTGGGATTCATGCTGAGCTACACCAGAATATGGGCTGCAATCTTGATCCTGTGAATGCCCTGTCTAAAACATTTATTTTTTTTTCATGGTTGCCCATCTGTGTGCAGCTTATCTGTCCCAGCTGCTGTGTTAACTCTCTTTGAGTGGCAAGAGACACAGCATCTGGTATCCAAAGCTTCTCCAAACCCTCAGTCCTATGGGAGATCTTATGAAAGAGAGGCAATGGTTACCATCTCCTGGGTATACGTGGCTATCTGTTGGCCTTTGACTATAATGGGGACTAAGAAGCTCTTCTCCCTTGAGCTGACATTCCAGGAAGCAAGAAAAACAGGTTTTTCCCTTGTAGTAGAGAAAGGATTAGGGCTGGGTTTGATGCGGCCCTAAGGGACAACCGCAACACAGGCTGGGGGATGAAGAGATCCAGAGCAGCCCTGCTGAGAAGGACTTGAGGGTGCTGGTGGATGAGAGGCTGGACATGACCCAGCCATGTGCACTCACAGCCCAGAAAGCCAAACGTGTCCTGGGCTGCATCCAGAGCAGCGTGGGCAGCAGAGTGAGGGAGGGGATTCTGCCCCTCTGCCCTGCTCTGGTGAGACCCCACCTGGAACACTGCATCCAGCTCTGGGGTCCCCAGCAAAGGAAGAATGTGGAACTGTTGGGACAGTCTAGAGGAGGCCACCAAGATGATTAGAGGGATGGAGCACCTCTTGTATGGGTAAAGGCTGAGAGAATTTGGATTGTTCAGCTTGAAGAAGAGATGGTTTAGGGGTGTCTGAATTGCCACCTTCCAGTACCTGAAGGGAGACTATAAGAAGGCTGGAGAGGGACTTTTACAAGGTTATGCATTGACTGGACAAAGGGGAATGGATTCAAACTGAAAGAGAGTAGGTTTAGATTAGGTATTAGAAAGAAATTCTTTACTTTGAGACTGATGAGACTCTGGAACAGGTTGCTCAGAGAAACTGCAGATGCCCCATTCCTGGAGGTGTTTCAGGCTAGGCTAGATGGAGGTCTGAGCAACCTGGTCTAGTGAAAGGTGTCCCTGCCCATGGCAGAGGGGTTGGAATGTTAAGGTCCCCTCCCTTTTAACCCAAATAATTCTGGGATTCTCTGATTCTATCATGTATAAACATGGAAGAGAGGTTACTGTGTCAAGGTCAGCTGGAATAGGGCTCTAAGATTGCCAGAGTGAAAATACAGAGGGGCATGACATTGCCCATGCTGCCTGCTGAGGTTGTTCCGACATCCAGACCGCGCCCAGGCATAGCTGACGAGTGTGCCAGTTGCAGAGGCTAAACAGTTGCCACAGGGGCTTATTAAATGTTAATCAGCCTGGAGAATCCTGTATCACTATTAGATTATGTGCTTGGCACAGTTTGACTCATGTTATGTCAATACACATAACCCCAGAGTCCATGGACTATGTTAACACTGGCCAGAAGATTACAGAAGAGACAGCAGAGGGGATCTACTAAGCTAACAGATTTTCATGCAGAGACAGAGTGAAAATGCTGTGCAATTATCCTACATAACACAAATTGACTGACTTTGGAAGTGGTATAAAAACATTTGCATTGTTGAAGCAAACCACATAGCAGCAGGGTCCTGTTCCTGGTCACAGTAATCATAGTTGCAAGAAACAATTTTTTTTTTTTTTTTTGAAAAGGAGTCTGATAGGGCACATCAAAGAGCAGCAATGGGTTGCAAAGGACAGGGAGAAAAGAATCAAGAGCAATAGCTCAGATGACAGGGTAGGGGTCTCAGCCAGAGCCCAGTCCCACAGACCCTATGTAAGGTGTGCAGGGTGAGACCAGGGACAGTGACTGGGTTCAGCCAAGGGTCCAGATCCCCAGGCATGTTCCTGTTAATGTGGCAGGTCCCAGGTCAAGCCAGAAGGTTAGTCTGCAGGGCAGGGACTAAAGCTGAACTGGAGACCAACACTCCAGTGACTTGGCTCTGGGCGGAACTGAGCATCCAGAGCTGAGCTTAAACAGAGCTCCTGGTCCTTGAGACAGGGTGTTAGGTGGACGTCCCAGGCAGCACTGGGCCAGGGCTGGTCAGGCTTATTTGTACCCTCAGAACTTCGTCAGGGCAGATGGTGCCCAGATGAAGAGTACACAGGCACAGAGCAGGCAGAGCCATGAAGTCTGCACAAAAGCAGAGTCATCCATGGTCAAAAGGACTTCACACAGGGAACAAAGATCACAGAAGAAACAGCAGCAAGAGTTCTCTGTAGAAATTAATCCAAAGACAGCATGGGAAAGGAATATTACACTGAATCCTAACAAGGGTTTCTACTAGCAAATTGAATGTGCCTGGCAGCAAACCTACCCAGGCACTGAGGCCAGCTGGCATGAAGTGGCCTGTGCCTGTGCTTTTAAGCTGCCTTGGCTTTTAAGTATTAAACCACATCCAGCTCAGGAAATTCTGCATGGAGCATACAGAAGGCAGGGCAGTCTCTGGGCATTTTTGGAGCTTTGGCTATCTGGCAAGAGGAGGGCTGTTTTTCCTGTCCCAGAGGTGTCAGGTGTCAAGAAAGTAGCAGGCTGGTAGGACATGAGACAGTAAACGCATGTGACAAAAAGATGCTGGGATCTCCTGCCCAGGAGAGCGCCTGCTCACCAGAGGGAGCTGCCATTCTGCATTCTGGCAGGGGGGCATGCTGTGAGCCATGGGACCAGCCGAAGCTTGCTGCTTCTCTGCCTGTGAGCTCTGGCAAAAGCCTCGGCAGCATGTGTGCTGATAAACTCCGATAGTCTCTGCTGATAAACGCTGGGCCCTGCCGGGCTGAGGGCAGAGGTCGTTCTGGGACGTCCTCAGCCTCCACTTTGCTGCTGCTCAAACGGAGTCTTTGAGCTGTGGAGGGCTACCAGCCAGGCTGTGATTGCTTTGTTGCTGTGGAGAGACCTGCAAAATGAGAACAGACACAAAACACAGAATGATTTTTCACTTTTTTGAGACCACTTGGGATTTTGTGTTTTCTGATTTTCTGATTTTCTGCTTGCTGTTGTTTATTCCTCCCTGCCTTTAAGCTGTGACTCATCCTTTTAAGACTGTACAGCCAAAACCGCAAACAGTAGTCAGGAATTGACTGTGGATGTGCACAGTAAAATAATATTTTTGTTTTCTAATTTCTAATTTACATTTTTTTTCCTTCCTTAGGTACTAGTGTTCACCAAGAATGATCATCAACAGCTCCAAGATTCCTGTCAAGAGCACCAATGGGTCACTGCTATACCTGGGCAGTCAGGGCAGTTTCCTGCTGCCTTTCCAGCAGCTCTGTAATCAGTGCCACTGAATTTGCTCTGCCATTTTTTCTCATGGTCTTTTAAAATTCTAAGATATTTTTCAAACCTTTGCGATCAGTTTTAGTTTTGTTGACTTCGAATAATTTTGACTTCTCATTATTCAACATTATTCTCATTATTCCCTTTTCTAGGTAGATTGTGAATATATTGAGCATACATCCCAGGGTATATTCCTGTTAATGTAAGAGATCTGTGGTGAGAACTGGCCATTTAGCCTCATCCTTTATTTTCTCTCTTTTAATGAGCAATTTTTTTTTTTTTAATGTGAGAGCTTTTGAGGAGACATCTTAACTGGATTTTTTTTCTTTTTTTTAAATCCTAATATATCTATCCATTTCCTTGTTCACCATCTAAAAGAACAAGTCATCAATTTGTGAGGGGTAACTTCTCTTTGCAAAAAATTGTGTTGACTTCTACTTGCTTAATCAATCATCACAGATCTATTAATTCTTTCTTTCCATTTTCAGTCATTTTTCCTTGCATCAAAGATAGACTTCCTGATGTCGTGGTTTAGCTTAGCCCAGGTTTTCTAGTGGGGGGGGGGCCCAAAAAGAGGGCCCCTCGGTAAAGTTTCTCAAACCT
>VZRN01001021.1:140584-159811 GCA_013397935.1 Dasyornis broadbenti | reverse complement strand
TGGGGGGGGGTGGAGGCGCTATTAAAGTTACATTTCCAATGGTGCATTCTTGAATGAACTCCTGCTTCTGCAGTATCTGACTTTCCCACAGAAGTGTGGAGCATCCTGGCAGGATCAGGGTTTGGTCCGGGGCTGTGTTGCATGTCAATTCTGCTTTTCTAATATGAGTAGGTGGATTTGTATGGAAGTTGTAAAAGTTAATGATTGTTCTCTGACTCATATGCTGCTGGCTTCAGCAAAGAAGAAATGATGACAGGAAAATGATAGAAATTATAGGAGCCAAGTAGGCTTTGAGTGGAGAATGGATTTATGTTATTTGAAGTGCCTTTGCTACTCGGTGAAGGAAGTGCAAGGAGGGAGAAGATGGGAGAGCAGGGGTCAGATATTTTGGGTACCAAACTCCTGCAGGTATTCAGCTGGGGAGTGAGATTGAATTCAGGGGGGACTCTCGCTGGTGTTAACCATTTTATTAGTCTTACTGACACAGTTAGTCCTGCCTAACTGTTCTCCCCTCTTGGCAGAACAGGTTTTAGTGCCCTAGGCTCCACGGGAAGTATGATTGCATGCCTGTGGCTAGCAAGTATGAATATATAAATGTGCTCGACTTGTGTCTATCTTGCAGCTTTGTAGGTCTTTCCAAAGTATCTGTGGTGTGAAAGATGCTGTATACAACAAAATTGTGCTCTGCTGCTTAATTCGCTAGTGGTGGTGATGCATCTGAGACACCAAAGAAAACATTAGTCCAAAAGGAGGATGTGGGAAGTAATAGAAATTGCCAAACTGAAAAGGCTGCAAAGGGACTTTCTGGGGAATATGAGAGATTCTTGGATGTTGATACAATAGAAACAAATAGTCCTATTTTAAGAAAGGGAAAAATAGAGCAAGAAAAGGTGGAGGTGTACCTCTTGGAGCACATCCGAACTCCCGCTGGATTCAGTGACTCCTTAAATAATGATCTGGAAAAGTCTGAGACTATAGGCTTTTCTGTTCTGGAGAAAAGCCACTACATTGATTTCTGGTTTTAACTGATACTAATATTTAATAAAGGTTCTCTTGGAACTGCTCTAAACCCTAGCCTGAATAATTTTAACTTGGTTAAATGAGTGAACTGGTTTGGGAGCATACACAGTAAGAGGTTTGCATTGGTTTAATTAGATTTAAGAGATTTATAAAACCAGGACCACTACTCTGACATAGGCAAGATCTGGAAGTCGGCATATAGATGCTGCATTGATCTACGCCCAGGCTGAACAGACAGCTATTGAAACTGCTCTATTATAAATGTTTGCCAATATTAAAGAATCCAGGAGAAGGTGTGACCTTGAATGAACACATCAGAAGAATAAGATGGCAGTTAGTGTTTCTATCTGTGTTTTCTATGGGACATTTACAAGAAGGTTTTCTGCCTTTCAGAGGAGTTACAGATTAGAGTCGTCTGTCTGGAAGTCAGGTTCTTTGAGATTTTTATTATTATTAACCAAATGTCTCAATTTACTTCAATCCCTGTTAATTCTCCTTTGGGATTTTTCTCAATTCTGAAACTACATGTTAAAATGTAGCTTAAATCATGTCTGTGTCAATTAAAATTAAAAAAGGTACATACAGGAGCCAGTCACAAACGTAACTACTGTATTGGTCACAAAACCACTGTGTAAAGAATATCCACAGAGCTTATTTTATCTGGATAGCAACTAAATATCTTTACAATCCCCAGGGTTATTAAAGGCCAAGTGCTTGGTATATGTAGTTAGTTTATTTTCCATTGTATTCTGTTGCTCGACTACAGTACTTGAAAGTACTTTGTTTTTAATTTCATAAATGTGAAATTAAATTTAATAAATATGGAATGAAAAAGTGAAAACTAGAACCTGGGTGTCACTGAGTGGTTTTAAGTGGGAAGTGGTGAGTTACTGTGCTGCTGGTGTGCCCAAATGTGGGCGTTGGACTGGCTTCATAGGTACATCTGTGTATGTGCATGTGATGTATATAATTCTTGAACGTATACTTGGTTATCAGGTGTCTATTCAATTTTAATTGACAATATGAGATTCCTGTGGTTGCTCTGTGCACAGATTGCCTTGGGGCTCTACAGGGTTTGTGGGAAGAAAAGCCTTGACAAGTTTCCATTAAGCCCTGAATCAGGCAATTGGAAAAGAGGAGAATGAAAGGAGCTGAAAAGAGGGACAACTTGTTAGTGTTGCATTCTGCGTTTGCAACGAGAAACCTCTTTTAGACAAGAGTGGTTCTCAGGCCAAGAATTTCAAACTCGCGGAGAAACCTGTCCAGAACACAAAAGTTGTTTGAACGGGGTGCAGAATTGTCACAGTAATTAGAGCAATCTCCGTTTACTGAGTGGCAGCCTTTATAAAGGACAGGGGATAAAGGGTTCAAATTCATCTTTCTCTCTCCGATTCACTTCTGATGAACTGCCTCTGTGTATGTATGTGTATATGAAGGAGTGTGTGTGTGTGGCCACATTTTCAGCTACTCATCATTTGATTGTCCTTATTTTAAAAGAAGAAGGACTTAGGTTTCTTCTGCCTGCCTCCAATGGCATTTTCAGGCATTTTGCTTTTATTTATTAATTTTTTTTTTTTTTAATGGTGCTATCATTTGATTTACCAGAATAAGAGGATGCTTTGGGAAATGCACTTGTGCTCTGATGGCGGGGAAACCCCAAATATTTCTCAATCAGTTTCTGCTCTTACTCAGTCCTGCATGTTTGACTCTAAGGAGCAGTCCCATTATTTTTAAAAGGATTACTTGTGGAAGCAAGAAAAGTGAATGGATAAGGCTTGGGCCCTTAAAGTTTATCCTCTTGCTGCTGCAAGGTCTGTCCAGAACTACTGAATCAGCTGGAGTTTTGCCATTGCTCTTATTAGGAGAAGGATCAGGCCCGTGGATTACATGAGACTGAGCCTTGTGAACAAGCCAAATAAAACTGTAAAAATCAGAATTGTTTTTGTGCACGATGCAGGAGTGTCTGGAGGACTCGGTCTGGGCTCCTTTTGGTCAGACAGTGCACAGAGAAAAATGGGAGTGAATGAGTGAGTGAGCAGTGTGGGTGTTCTTGCCTGAGGAAGAAAATGTGACTGCTGAATTTCCTGTATGCCTTTACTTCTAAAGAAAAGAAAATACTGAGCTCCTTGAGTTTCTTAAGTAATCTTCCTGGGTGTAATGTTGGTAATTTTGGTTCCATTTAAATAACTGTTTAAGTTTTGTGATTGCCTTTTATTCTCCCCAAAATAATGTAGGCTCTCCGCTTCATTAAGGTTTGAAGCTGGCGATCTTGGCTAATCTACTTAATCATTAAGTCAGTGTTGTGTTTTTCCCCTTCATCCATCTCTACATCTGAATGCAGAGGGAGAGGAGCCATTTAGGGCAATATCTTCCCCCTGTCTTGTGTTTTCCTGTATCCCATTGCCTTGAAGACCTGTGGCATGGCTGGTCAGGTGTTGTGTTGGGACCCTGTGGGTGTTGAATGTCTCCTCCCTGCTTCTCTTCCGGAGACCTGGGATCAGCTACCAACTCCACTGAATTCCTAAGAGATAGATGGACCAGAGGGTAAAGGACAGTTTTGTTGCTGATTATGGATACATTGCTATAGCAAATAGTCATGGCTGTGAAAATTGTGGCTCTGAGGTCATGTGCAGTTCTTGTGTGATTTGATTTTTTTTTTTTTCCCCCTTCATCCCCCTCAATTATTTTCCACTTAATGATGGTGATGAAGAATTTGGCTAGATCCCCTTATGCTTTAGCAAAAAGCAGACTTCCTTTGTTTTTTTTTAAATGGTTGTGCCCTAACATGAAAAAGCTATGGAAAAAATACTTGTCTTGGAGTTTGCTTTGCAAAAATGCCTGCTAATGTTCAGCAGCACATGCTCCCCTACTTCAGTTGCCTTTTCTGGGAGTGTGGTATGTGAATGTGGGAGGGCTTTCTGATCATGGAGAAATTGTCTTGAAGTTGCAAAGAGGAGTTGGGAGACATTAATTTTCCTGGAAGTAATGCTGAATTGCTTATGCACTGTTGGAGCATAGAGTGGGGTTTGTGTGTTGGACAATGGCATGGTCAGGTTGAACAATGTCTCCATTTTTAGATGGTGCTATTTTGTCTCAGCCATTGATGGTTTGCAGACCAATTGTGATGTCTACCATCCTGAAAGAGTACCAGTGTGGTACTGATTGTACCAGGACTAATTGTTGGTGAGAATGTACTTGTTGCAAATGATGGACCTCTCTTGAACGTGGCTTTCTCAGTCTTATCCCTTGTGCATTATTTTCTCTGCTGGTAATTAATTTCTTGGTTTGGTAATTTGTCAGTAACGGGCATCTCTTCAGTGTGGAGTGCTCTGTAGTAATTCTGCATCACTGAGGAATAATTGCTAGCCCTATAAAGTCACTGATTTCATTCATTTGCCAGCTGGATAACATTTCCCATTAGACTGTTACGACCAAGTTATCTATTGCAACAAAGCCTAACCACATCTACAGTCCATGTCCTGCTGTGGCTTGGTGCATGGAGAAAGAGGGCTGGAGGACACTGATTTGAAGTGGTAGTCGCAAGCCAGAGCTCATGACAGCAACGGAAAGCTTTTATTTGATTTTGTAGCTATGTAAAAATCCAGCTCAGACTGGAAGAGCAGCTGTTGAGTTTAGCTGAGGTGGCAACACGGAGGAGCCAATGTCCTGTTCTTGTTGTGTGGCATTTCCTCAGTCCTGCTTTTCTGCCTGGCCCCATTTTGCTTCTCTGCCTTCTGTTGGTGCTGTTTCTTAGTGGAGAAGTGGTTTGGAGGCGCTTCCCTTCGCAGGAGCTGGTGGTGCAAAGCCCTAGTCCTGCACATGATCTGGGCTTGCCTCCATACCAGCCCTCTGAGGAATTGTCTTCAGCCCAGCTGGGTCTGTGCTTTTGGGCTTGTAGGATCATGGCCTAAATTGTGATCCCATGAGGAAGCTTATGAAGTTTACTTTGGAAGCAAAATACTTGGTGAAGCAGGAAGGAGGCTAAAGAGAATACTGAAAAAATGGTGCAAATGAGAAGCAACTTCTTAATTTACACTCTCTGCTATTGCTCTGGTTTGTGGATCTAAGTAGAAAATGGGCAGTATTTGGAAATCTCCTGAGTTGCCTGCCAGCATCTGCACACGCCTAAATACTTTTGAAGTTTGTTTTTGTTTTTTGTTACTTTTCCCTACTCCTTGAATATGTTAGCTAATGCCACAAGGAGTGAGCTGAAGTCTCACTTTTTTTTTTCTTTTTTTTTCTCTGCTGTTGGAATTGTTTGTTAAATTCCAATTACAGGGCTTGTTCTACACCTGTACAAACCCACAGCCATTGTTAAGGGAATAATTTGAGGACAATGGGGTTAATGCAGGTGTACACAAGTGCAGAATTTGGATTGCAAAGTCTTTTTATTACTCTGTGTGCATAAGAAAGAGAAACGAATTCAGCTTCATTTTCTGATCCCAGATAAAATTTGTAGGACAGGGATTTGGAGGAAGGGTAAATGGGGAGGGGAATAAATTTCTGAACATGTTCAGACACGGCACTGAACATATATGAAATGGAAAGTTAAAAGGAACTAAACACTACACTCCTCTTTCCTCCCTACCTCACCCTCATACCACTTTCATGGAGTCACTTTTCAAGGTATAGCTGCACAAGTTGGTTGGTAATGATCTTGCACACTGATTGCCTTCAGAGTGATCACATCTCAGCCTGAATGTTCGCATGGAGCTGAGGTGCTGGGACACTGTGGTGGCTTGTGGTGCCAGCAATCACCAACTCCAATTGCAGTGTACTGATACAATCAGCAAGTTGCATTAGGTGTGCGTTCACGTGGGTGTGCTGTGCTTGGTAGAAGCAGTCAGGGGAGTTGGGATGTCTGACTCCCGAGATTTCTTTCCTCTGAAGCTGAAGATGTGTGTAATCCCTAAAGGTAACCTGCTGTCTCATGCCTCCGGAGTAACCTCCAGAGATGGCAAGAGCATCTATACAGCCAGGAGCATGAAGTGCTAGAGCCTGTGGGACATCTCCCTTTGGTATTCTTCTGTGTCGATGCAGAGATTTACAGTTTTGTGTAACTTCCCGAATATCTGACAGAGGGTTATCTTTCTTTGGGGTAGTTCCAGTAAAGGCTAAAAGAGGTTTTTGCAGAATGAAAGCCAAGATCCATGTTCCTGCTTTCACAAGTGGTTGTAAATTGAGATTGGTTTCTCTTACAGTTTCATCTTCTTTCAGTTTCTTTCCTGCTTGTGGGAATTCTTCCAGGCACAGATCAAACTTTCTCTATTATCTTAAGTACTCTGTGCATTTGGGGTACAATAAACTAATACGTAGGAATAATGGTTCGCGATTAGATAAATGTTGAGATCAGTTTATCCTCTCGGTGATACTCCTGGTAGAACTAATCTCGACTGCTACAAATAGGTTTGGTATTTGGCATTTCAGTTCATGTAGGAGGGGAGAAAAAGGCTGTTGCCTGTGAAATGGTTCAGAAGTTACTTGCTGTTCTTTTTCAATGAGTAATAACTCAGCTGAGTAGCACAACAGGAGGCTCTGACTGATCAAGAGAGAAATTGGTAGTTCCCTGTCATGGTTATGCACCAGAGAAGTTGTGGTTGTACCTCTGCTTGGAGGAGGATGAGTTATCTTCCAAACACTGTCAGACAGCCTGGCTTATACTGGAGAAACAATCAAAGTTCTTTATTAAAGCCTAATTTGAAGTTACAGAAAGAAATATTTCTCACTGATTTGAGGCTATCTGGAAGGGGGCTAAAAATAGTCCTTCAATGAGGTGCCATGGTTTGAACCACGAGAGATATGTATTTTTCTCTGTGGTGGGTGGTGTGACCTTCTCCTGCCAAAGCGTGTAGTTGCAGTAGGATAATGAGTAGCGATTTGTCCTAAACCTTTAAGTAGATTAACCTCTGAATTGCAAACTGTTGAGGTGATCTTATTTCTGGCAGGTGATGTAAGTTAGTGATTGTGGTGATTCTTTGCCTTTGCAGTTGCGTGGATTTTACTGAAACAAGTAAAAAACTTATTATCAAAGTAGAAGGAGGAAATTAATTTAAAAACATAATTTAATGATCTCTTTTTGTATGAATGTGTATACACTGAACTAACAGAAGATGAAACTGGTGTTGGTTTGCTTTTCCTCAGTGTTTACCAGTGTAGATTGCATTAGTTTCTGCTGTTTGCACCTCTTTCTTTGTTATTTTGTTAGTTGCGTTATGTACCTGCCTTGGAAATTTGTATCGTTCAGCGTGTTCCGTGCTACGTACAGTCTGTGCGGTGTATGTTGTATTTCGTTTGTTGGATAGCAGCTAGGTGGGGTCACCTTGGAGTTCACTGGAGGCCCCTTTTGAGCAACTAAATAATACTTTTCTGCTACTGTAGTAAGGTTTGTTCCTTTTCCTCTGGGAAATTTGATCTTATTCCTCTGGGAATGCTTGATCAGGCAAGGTGGGTACTGGGTGGCATCTTGTTCTCTCAGATCCGGACAAAGACGCAGGTCCAGTATCAGCTGATTCTAACTCGTGTTCAGGGAAACACCAGAGGAATGTGGCCCTGTGATGAATGGGCCTCCTGTGCTGAAAAAAGCCAAGGAGTGATGTCCTATTAGATGACAAAGCCAGAGGAGCAGTTAAAATCTGGTGTTATTTGAGTGCTTTTGCAATTTGAAGGAGCACTGCCCACCCAAACCAAGTCCCAGATTTCAGATTTAATTTGTACTTCTGGGCCTGCAAAACCTGGCAGAGGGGTTCATCCAAGAATTGCAGTAGAAATACTTCATTTTAATCAAAGGACCACATCATTGTAGTCATAGGTATCAAAATCTTGGAACAGTTGGAAATGGGAGAGGAACTACATCTGAACTAAAAATGAAGCTGGCTTTTGTGTAGTGTTTTGGATGGCTTAACAGCTACAAATTTATGAAGATATAATTAGCTACTTTTCAGGGTAATGGTTCATTTTTAACATGAACTTCTCTTTAAAACCTTCAATAAATGTTTGCAGATTTTATACAAGTAGTTCTACAAAACTGTGCTATAAGCCTTGAAAATATTTCAATAGAACTAATTATGAACCAGGGGTTTAGTGCAGAAATCTGGAAGAGATTGATAGGAAACTATTAAGATCTGTTATATATTAAAATAGTATATTAATATATATTATATCAACATCTATAATCTATATAACACCAATATTTATAATATTATGTTAATGCTGATATATATATATATAAAATATGTAAACACTCGTATGTATTTAAATATATATTAAGATTTTTTTTTTTCTGCAAACTTGAGGTCATGGCATCCTTTGGGAGTCAAGTACATGATTATTTTCTAGTCATTTTGGAGGATTTTTTGTAGGGGAGGGCCTACCTGCCTGTATGTGAAAACAAGCACTGCCATTAGGTGCTGTGCTCAGTGGTCACTCTCTGTATGAATAAGCTGCGTGGTTTCCTCTAATCCACCTGAAATTAGGTCATTTAAAGACAGGACTGGCAGCATTGCTTGGCCATCTCAAGCCGTGGACCTGACTCTGTGACTAGGTGGCATTGGTTTCCTGACTCAAGATCGTGAAGGTGGGTGCTTGTGTGGGAGAAGACACGCTTCTCGTGTAAGCAGAGATTAGTCCACTACACACACATTTTTCTGAATTTGTGGTTTACTGAGCTGTGCTCCTCCAAAGTCCTCCTTCAGCTGCAGTTACCATCAAGATGTGATCCACTGACAGCTGGAACTCCAGAGGTAGTTGACTGCTGGGACTTGTCATGCAAAGAAGCAAGTCAGCTGTGGCTTGGTGCTGGCTTGTGGGATGATACAGCTTGGTAATGCCTTGGCTGTGTAGGACTGCCTGTGTGATACTTGGATGTGCCCTGTGCCCAAGTATTCTGTGTGCTCGTGGTGGTTCACCAGGGTTCATAGGGCAGCAGAGTGGTTCTGGCTGGAAAAATGTGGCTCGAGTCTCGGGTATGTTGCTTGACGTTATTCCTTGAATAAATGTGGCCTTTAAGCTAAAGTGCTTGTGCTGTGTCTGTGTCCTGCTCTGAGCAGGCCAAGCTTCAAGCTCAAGTTCAGTGCAGCCACAACCCTTTATGAGAGATCCTGATGGGCCCATGATATTTAGATATGCCTCTGGTAATATAATCAGCTGCCACCCACTACGTAGCTTCTAAGCTGATCCTAAAATAACCTTTGGTAGAATGACACATGTGAAGCTTCCCTCTCCTCCAGTTTAATCTCTTGTACACAGTCCCAGTGTAATGTTTATATGACAGTCATAAGGAAGGCTCTGTAGGTGTATCCAGACCTTTTATGAGAGCATGACACGACATCAGTTCCTACATTTATCTCCCTTCTCCTTGACGTTCTTGTCTCTGCCTTGCTTTCAGTTTTGAAATGAGAAGTGGTGTGGATCTGCCCCATCTCATGGATGGGGTGTGGGCTTCCACTTTTCCAACTGGCTGAGTGCTCAGTGTTCTTTCTGAGGAAACATGATTTGTACTTTCCCTTTTTTCCCCTGCTGATCTTTCACAAGAATGAGAAACCACGAACGGATGTTCATGGCTCCATGCATGGATTATATGTGTGTGTGTACATATAGGCCGTCTGGTTCCTGAGAAGACTTTATTGGCATAAATTTGGAATATTTACAAGTGGCAAATTCATTGGTGAGGTTATGCAGCCTAGGCTAAATGAGCTCTGAAGGGCATTTATAACACCTTCAGACAAACCAGCCTTTTTGTTTACAGCGAAGGGGTTTATATGCGTGTGTGTGCATGCATATATATATATATATATATATTTAAAATGTAAGTATGTTTAAATGCCTTTTTTCTTTCTCTGAAATACAGAAGTAGCATTAATATTTCTGCTGCTGGCTGTCCATAAAAAACACAACAAGCCTGGAATGATAGGGAAGCTGTCGTGTGATGGCAATATGGGAATGTCTGCAATTAAGGCCACTTTTATAAAGTGACGTTCCAAGGTGGTCAGCCAGGCCCCCTGGAAGCTCCTGAGGGACTGTAGGTAGTGGTGAGGTTTCTTGTGTGCTTTGCTGGGGTTTGAGCGGCATCTTCCCCATCTGGGTGGTGAAATGCAGTTTCTTGGGCCAACCTTTGTAACGCTTCAGACTCACAGTGCTCACAGAGAGCACACAAGAAATGTAACTCAAAATCCTTTGTTTTCTTTGGCCAACAGCTTGAGGGGCAAGAGGAGAAGAGGAGGAGGGTGGAAGAGCAGAGAGCAAAAAAATGCCCTTTTGTAGTAGATTGAAACAAAACAACATCCAAGAAACACTGGTAGTTTGAAAGCAGTTTGGAGGGTTTGCGTGTTAGAAGTAGTCCCAGCTGAGAGATGTTGCTGAGCAGAGTTCAAGCAAGGAGGCCAAAGGTGCAGCATAAATATGGTTTGTCAGATTGCTGCTGAAATAAATGAACATCATTCCATGCAATAATCGTAACTACGTACATGGCGTAAATGCAGTCATTGAGTGATGCCACAAAGTACTTAATGGCTTGTAGTCAGTGTGCCTTTTGACCTGGAAGGAAAAGGGTGTGCTGATCCTGTTCCAATTATAATCAATGAGCCTTGCTATTGATCTGTGGGAGCCTGTAAGTGCAGATGGATGGTGTGGGGTAAGCTGGGGGAATAAGTTGTTGATGGACTGTTCTGTTTATTTAGCTTTGGTAGCACAGCACTTGGCACTCACTTGCTTTGTGCTTTTTAATGTATTGTTTTAGCTCCAAATGAATGTTTAACAAGACTGCGCCTAGTAATTTTACAAGTAGCCTTAGGAATTCATTCATTGTGTAAAAGTGTTCTGCACAAGAGCTGAACTGCTGGGAGAGGTGCAGAGAAGGTAGGGCAGCCTGTCCAAGAAGACACCTTGCTTGGCAGAGGGAGAGGGACTTATGCTCCTTGTCTGTAGTCCAACTTGCTTTTGGATGTATTTATATTGGCTAATCAATATACAATAGGAATCCACTCCCTAGTCAATTTAAGCACCACTTAATTGAGAAATAAATGATAAATACATTATGCTTTGCTAGTAGAGAACATTTCAGGGTGATTATGGATGCTCTGCTAAATTTTTTGGCATCCCTTGAGTGAAGCTAATTGCCTTCCCTCAGGGTGGCTCCACAAGCTTGGGTCACATCCTGGCCTTGGTGAAGCCAATGAGAGTCTTCCTATGGATATTTTCTTTTTTTTCAATTATTATTTTAAAGAGGGCCATTGTATCCTAGCTTTTTTTTCTGGTGTTCTGCTTTCCCCTGAAAGCAGGACCTGTTTTGACTGCTGAGTTTTCTTTGGTTGGCTCTTGGCCAAGGCTCTTTGCACAGGGATATAGATGCACTCTGTGTCTCTAAATCAAGTCCCTCTGCACTGCAAGGTTGGTTTGTTGGGGATTTTGCTGGGACTAACCAGCAAAACCTTAAAAGCTGTGATGGCCCTTTGGCTGGTCCAGTACCCTCTGCTCTTTCCAAGCAGCCTGACCTCAGCCTGGCTTCCCATGCCAGCTGCCTGAGCTCACCCGCCACAGGAGAGTGGTTCCAGCACAGTGATCTGTGCTGCTGCGGGACAGGGCTCTGACTGCTCGGAAAAGCTGGATTTTTTTCAGATCCGGCCTCTTGCCAGCATGGTGCATGCCCTTCACCAGCCAGTGGAGTTAGCAGTCACAGTGGATGGATATCCATGAGCCCGTTAATGAGGCGCTGGACGAGGGAGCGCTGCGTCAGACAGGAGCGGAGCGAGCTTTGTTTAATCAGCGTCTCAAGTCCAGTCTCCAGCTACGACAACTGATTTGCAACGGAAGCCGCCAGGACAAGCTGGGATACAAAAGCCCGAGGATGTGTTATTCTCCTTGGCTTCGAGGCTTTTTGCTGGCTGCTAGTGATAGCTGAGATGTATTAAATTAAAAATAAAATAACCACTTATCAGGTGCTCCACTCAGTTCCTGCTCCCTGCATAGACTTTTGGCTGTACTGTTCCCAGTGCTGCATCCGAGGCACCATCAGCACCCATCTCCTTTTGTGCCAGGATGTGAGCCTGACACCTGTGCTCCATGGCTGGATCTGAGCCTGCTTGGTGATAGAGTAGGAAGTCTCCTCTTTTGAGGGATTATGACCTGGGAAAGATCTCCATGTTTTGGTGGAGAGAACAGATCTAAAACACTGAGAAATTTTCCAGTTGTCTTCATAATTTCTTGGATGCTGGTGATGCTTCCTGGTGCTATCTGAGCCTTGTGTGTGTGGAACTTGTGGTCCCTTGTTTGCTTTTGCAGATATTCTGACAGTTAAGGGGTTGCATTGCCCTTATTTCTGCTTTGTTCAGCACCATGCTAGGGGAACAGGCTGCATGCAATGTATAAATAAATATTTATTATTTTGAGCGATGACTGAGAGAGAGGGTATTTCCTGGCTGTGAATAGCTGGAAGAGTTGGAATCTGCAGGCTCTGGAGTGCCAGGCGATTCTGAAACCTGGAAGTCATTATTACTTTTTCTCTTTGTGACCCCTGCTCTTCTCTCACGTGCACACCTGTGCTGTATTCCTGTGCCAGCTTGGCGAAAATAAACACCCTGTTAAGATTTCTACCCCCTTCACTGTGCAATAAGTGCCTGCCTTGCTCGGGGATGCGAGTGGCTTTGTTGTCTTGTGGATAAGGGTGATAAGGGTCTGCTCTGAGGACATTACCCCATAGCCCCAGCCCGCAGTGGGGCAGGAGTAATGGTTGCAAAACTGGGTCCTGATTTCTTGCCACAGCCTTGTCTGCTGCCTCCACTTCCCTGCCCAGTGCTGGGGTCAAGTGGTGGGAATGTGGTGAAGATGTTGTGACCTCTTTCCACCCATTAAGCATTTGCGACGTTGGGGTTTCTTCCTTCAGAGTTTGACAGGAACAAATCACAAGATGATGGGCTTTCTGTAGGAACTGATGTCTCTGCGTGGTTTTGGAGTTTTCAGTTGGGTGCTCCTGAGATGTTGGGAAGCCCTCCAAGGGAATGACCTGTGGGATTGATGCCAACTGTACTTTCAGAAGTGACCCGAGACACTTGGAGCTGTTCCCGGTGTTCAGAATTATCCTGAAATACCAGCATGATGTAAAAAACAAATGTAGAATTGCTAAATGTATGTTGTCCAAAGATTTTTGTGAACTGTTGTAACTCTGCTTAAAAAAAACCAACCAAAACCCCAAAAAAACAAAAAAACAAATCCTCCACAAACAAACGCTGGTGGCCCTCTCATGATTTTCCTCAGCTGAGCATCAGGCTGTGGTGAGTCTGATTTGTCTCTCTCTATAAGCCTTGCATCAGAATAATAAAAAAAGCTGAAAATGAAAGAAGTGTTTGTAATTTTTTGGGGAGGCAGTCATGGCATTAGATCAGAAAATGCGAACCAGAGACGCAAAACACTAATTTTTTTCAGGGCTTTGATTTGTATCTGACTTAAATTTTAGTGTAGAGACACAGAATGATGTTTTCCAGGTTTCAGTAAGGTTTTACTGTATCTGCTTTCTATCTGTGCAGAATTTCCCCTTGCTACTTCCAGAAGGAGAATATTTTATATACCATTGCTTTAACTACTTTTTGATCTGACCTTAATCATCATCTTTTACAATGTCTAAGTTAAAGAGATTTTTATGGTGTACTGGTATTGGCTTTGAAAATTTTTAGTCACTGATGTCTTTGTTGCTCATTAAGCATTTTTTAATTTTTAAGCCAAGACTGCTATCTAAATGTTGGTTTCTTTCAGTGGAGATATTTTTCTAATTATTAAAAGTGTACCTACATTTTCAGCCAGCTAGCTGGATTTTTCACTTAAATGATGTACAGCAACTAGTATTGCATGTTAGTATATAATTGCAGACAAAATGATATTGTGGAAAATCACTTAGAAATGGTTTTTCTTTCTCCTTCAAACCAGAAAGAATAAGGAAAGGTAGTCAAGGGATTGATCACATTTGTAGTTAATACTATAGATACGGATGTACATGACTGTTGGAAATGATCAATACTGTGTCGTAGATAACCCCGTGTTTATGAAGGGACCAGAAAAACATGAATGTGTTATTAGATTTACTTGGCCCTCAGAAAAGAATGTTTCTTTTAATCTGACACAAGCTTCTTTGAACAGATATGGAGAGGCAAATGATGTCTTGTCTAATTGGCAACATCAGCCCTCCAAGAAATGCATGGTATTTTCAAACCCAGAACTCGTGATTTTGCCTGCAAATATTTTGAACATTATTATGTGAGTTGACGTATTTCACCAAAAACTGGGGCTCCTGGGTGTTCTGCCCTCTGTCCCCCAATACACGGAAATCTGGAGCTAAAGCTTTCTCGTGCTGGCTGCCCAACTTGAGAAGCTCAGGGCTTCCTCTTCAGTGATGCTGAGCTTTTTATAATTGCCCCGGGGCAGTTATGGTGGGTTGTGGTTGTGGCACCCATCAGAAAGTAGTCTCATTTTAGCAACTGTCTAGACTTGCCTCTTTGCTTGAGTTTGCAGGGCTGCAAAGTCAGGATATCTTGCACCTGTCTCAGAGGCTGCAGGGTTTGAGTTTGGGTGAGGCTTGTGTGAGCGAGTGAGAGGTGTTTCCAGAGTGCTGCTGAGGCCATGGACAAGTGTGGTGAAGCCCCAGTGCTACAGCGTTTGCCAGAAGCCGTGGTGTAGCTGGAGGGCAGAGGAGCTTGCACCATCCTGCTCTGCCCAGGGCTTCTCCCCCCGGGGCGCTCGCTGGGAGATGGGAGGGTTTGGTGTCAATCGAGTTCCAGCTTTTTTCCGGTAAGTATTTGTCGATTGAAATTGAAGAATTGCGAGCACAATTCATCTTAGCGCACAGAGAGCAGCGGGTGCGAGCAGAGCTGACTGGGACCAGACATTGACATACGGGCCGTCATCAAACTAATTGTTGTTTGAATTACCTGTTATGATCCGATGACAAATCTGCTTCACTCCTGCCACTGGAGCAGAAAATGTAGCTTGAATTGGCGTGATGTTAGCAAGTGTAAACTGTACTTCAACAAGATGGATAAACCCAATTATGGGGCAGACCTGCAGAGAGAAAATCCATTTAAATCTCGTAATGTTAAGCAGAGCTGTGTTTAATTCATTTGGACCAATTTGGGAATGATGTATGAGTGTTGGTGAACATTAGTCAAAGGGAGAAGGGCCGGAGAAAGAGATGCAGTGCTGAGGCAGGATGGCAGAGGAGAGCTGCACCGTCTCAGTGGTTAGCACTAATGGCTGGGGAAGGCTAAAATGACAAAAAGATGTACTAACTGCTCGTACAAGAACAGCCCAGTGTAAATGAACCAATAAGAGAAACATATGGAGCAGAAAGAAGGTGTAGTATTTTTCTTAAAACTATTGATATTTCCCATTGAGAAGGAAATGTATATAAATTGAAAGCAGCGTTTTGTTTGTTTATTTATTTATTTATTTATTTTAAATGACTGCCACAAGGCATGAAGGGGTTTTTAAAATTATTTTTCTCCAGACTTCTTGGGATTTTTAAGATTTGTTGAAATGCAAGGGAGGAGGCAAGTTTTTTTCTTTAATTTTTTTTCTCATTATTTTTTTCTAGAACAGGGCGTGGGGGCTGATCACTTCCTTGTGGTCATTCTTAGTGCTGTGATTGCTTTGTGGGATGTATTTAATGTGTGCTTATTCAGAGGTTTTCCAGCTACAGCTTTCCGTATTTTAAAAGAAAATTAAGCGCTGTATTGTGCAGGCAGAATGACTGACATGTTCCAGAGGATGATGATGCTGTGCAGTAATGGCCTAAGAAGCTGTTGCTGCTTATTTACTGGTGTAATACCCAAAATGTGTGCACTAGGCAGCTGTAAAATGCCACGAAAGATGCAAGTGCACAATCTCACAGTGGAATAGCTTTGGTAAGACAGCGAGGTCGAGCAATGAATGTATTTGACTCTGTTGTTCATTGTCCTCAGTGGGTTCCAGCAAAGATAACCCAGATCCGTGTGTTCTGTCTCATTTTGGACCAAAAAAAGAAAATAATCTTTCCTTTTTTTACTCATTTAAGGCCCTTTCTGCAAAATTTGAAAGTAGTGAATAAAGAGGCAGTGTCCCTGTTTGAATCCCTCTGTGACTGTCCTGCCTTGCTGGACATCACCTTGCTTCGCTCTCATTGTCACGGCGCTGTGCTCAACCCTTGCAATTGCTGGTAGCAAATAACAGGGGAAAAAGAAAGCTGTCCCAAGGTGATTGGTCTCCAGGTTGGGCTGTTGAGGTCTGGTAGTCATCTTGTGACATTTCTAGAGGCTGTTAAAGCTGGGGTGAAGTAACCTGCTGCTGATACATAAAATTTAGAACATCTTAGCAATTCCTTATTTCTGGTACACTAGAAAGCTCACAGTAATAACAAAAGGGATTCTGCAGAACTTTATTAAATAAAATACAGAGAGAAGAGTTGGTCTTCATTTTCAGTCACCTACACTTCAAAGCATATTAATTTTGGAAGGCATGATTTCATTTTGATATCTGTTAAATCCGAGCTATTAAAAATATTTTCAAACAATTTTATTTCTGTGCTTGGGACTCTGAATGACTAGCACTTCATTGTAATGAAGAGAGATCCATCAGCCTTTTTGGGAGGGCTGGGAGATGGTGTTCCTGTCTTGTCCTGAAAGTCCATTTAGCCTCGGTGAAAACAAGCTGAAAAAGCCTGCTTTGAGAGGATCAAAGGGATTGAGCTCCAAGTTGTTTAAAAGGCCTAGGACATAGTGGTGCTGGCAGAAAGGTATTTTATTCCATTTTCTGGAAGTAGCCATGTGGTGATGGCAAAAGGAGCAGTACAATTCACTGTGAGCTGTGACACTGAGGTGTTCCAGTGTTATTTAGAGGATCTGTGATCAGGTAGGTCCTTCTGGAGAGCCTGGGAGGATCTGTATTAAAATGACGATGTATTACATGCTGTGAGTGTCACACAAGCTCGTTTCTGGCACCGTCAGTGTAGGCGAGCCCCGTAACTCAGCCCTCCCCTCGCTATGGGATCAGCAGGGACAACTAAAAAGCTCTGGGGACTTCATGGTAGCTACTCTTACATTGTCAACACTTCCTCTTGTAATCCCTGCTCTGAGAATAACCAAATATTCAGACTTAGCAACTGTTTTTCCTGCCTAGTAACTTCATCTCCCACAATGTCTGCCTTTGAGAATGTGTCTGGATTGCCCAGTGACCCACTCTGTGAGAGTATGTTTTCTTTTTTCCCTGTGTGGAACATTCTTTTTTAAGTCCCCAAAAACTGGCCTGCCAGCTGCTATGCTTTGGAATTGCTTAATATTTAAAAAAAAAATAATAAAAAAAAAGATATAAAATCGCTTTTATTTGTTAGAAAAACCCCTG
Organism: Dasyornis broadbenti; assembly: GCA_013397935.1. Taxonomy (NCBI): domain Eukaryota; kingdom Metazoa; phylum Chordata; class Aves; order Passeriformes; family Dasyornithidae; genus Dasyornis; species Dasyornis broadbenti. The sequence goes on along the minus strand of VZRN01001021.1, from coordinate 142,438 downwards.
AAACAAAACCTTGAAGTGCAAACAGGAGGAACTGAGGGGCTTTTGGTGTCCTGAGATGTGTGCATGTTACACAGAAATGTTGGGTTCCTACTTAATTAAAAGGTTGCTGTTTGTTTAATGAGGTGACTGCAGGATCTTGGATGCTGACATAGGAGTCACTCTTGGTTTGGAGAGCATAGGTCATATCGAACGTGTGTGTTATAGGGATGTAGTGTGTATCCTGCGACTGTCCTTCAAGGAACATCATTCATCTGATAAGAATCTTGGACGTGGTGTTGTTTAAAACGGGAGGAAGGATACAGAAGTTGTTGAACCCAAAGGGCTGAGATGGCTCTTGACTGTTACGGTTTAGTTTGTCCTTTGGCCTGGTTGTCTCTGCCTCAGTTTGCCCATCTATGAAATAGGACTAGAACTGCTTACCTAATACTTAGCCTGAGGCATAAGGTCATATTCTCTGTATTTTGGAAAATGTGCTGTCTTGAAAGGACCTTGGAGAAGTGGGGTTAAAGTAAATAAGAGCTAGATAAATTGAAAGATCTGTTTTGTTTTATGTTTAGTACTCCCTTCCCCAGAAGGTCTCTTTTCCTTTTGACTTCCAACCAAAATCATATGTAAAAATACAAGCTACTGATTGATTATGCCAGCTGACAGTTTGTCGGGATGGGAGCTGTGTATCTGGACTTCTTTTTTTTCTCTACTACCAGATGCTGATTGTGCTCAATAATTATGTATACGAGAGAATTTTCATTATGGCTTTGTGGTTTCATGTTCTCAGAAGTGTTTGGATGGGGGTAGCCGTGAGAAGCCAGATTGTATGACACATTTCAGGCTTTGTTTCTCCCTGACCACATGCACATTCCTTTTTTATTTTTTTTCCTCTCAAAGTCTGAGCAAAAGTTGTATTGATTATAGCGATCTCATGGAAAATCCCACTCCAAGATAAAAGGACAGTTTTACTAAAGAATGATTTCCCCCCAACATGCTGCCATACTTTACTCCTGCTACAGGGCTCTGTAGTCCAACCAAAATTTACAAGAAAATATATAAGACTTGGGTCAAATACACCACTGAGGACTTGTCTCCTTGGCTTACAGCCATGTAAGAGGCTGTGCTCACACAAAATACTTCTCCTTGAGATTGTTCTAGGGGTTTAAATAGAGTCTACCGTTTCTAAGAGCTGTTTCAGAGCAAATTGCTGATTGCGCAATTTTTAGATGTTAAACTCCCATTTTTATAATGATATAATATGTTTATTTTTAATGGTGATGAACTATTACTCTAGCAAGTCAGCTTTTGTACGGCTGCCTGTAACCAAATCGCAGCAACAGGGCTGTGAATTTTACCTCAACAACTTTGTGAACTTCAAAGTCTATCTTGAAATGTGTGATGCTGTGATTATTTGTTGACGGTTTTCATTTTTTTCCTAACAAGAAACAAACAGAATGGCAAAAGAAAAAAACCCATCCTAATATTACAGTGTTCCAGGGAATAGAATGCTGAACAGATCTAGCAACAGCATCAGCTTTTGTTTGCTGCTTTTATTTAGTGTTTTCCCATCTTCTGACTTTTCTGGTAAACGGTATTTTTCAAAACGTAGAAGAAAAGCATGTTCTAAGCATACAGGGTGGGCTGGGTAGGCTTGTTGGAAATCCAGTGCTTCATTTTCTGGGAAAAGGTCAAGCTAGCTGGCATGAATGTTATAAGACAACTTTTTGCATATATCATGTTTCAAGGTGTGTACAAAAAATCTGTATACACTTATGTTTTTGTCTGTTATTTTACAGTTAGACAGAGTGATGGGAGCATGTGTTGCATTAGGAGTTGGGTTTTCAGTGTGTTTGTTTTCCTTTTTTT
>VZRN01001021.1:115963-140574 GCA_013397935.1 Dasyornis broadbenti | reverse complement strand
TTTTTTTTTTTTACCCCAATCAGTATGCAAAATATTGGTTGCATTGGTGTGTGAATTGAGGGGAACCAAATGAATTGGTTTTCTGTCAAAAACCACAAGCAGAGTACATGGGGTTTTGATTTCTGCTTTAGTGGTTCTGTTATCGTTGTTATTTACAGCGAGAGTGGCTTTTTATCTTTTAGTTTGTGCTCTTTAGCCTACTTTGCAATTGAGTTCTTGGTTTTGTGGTTTTTATCAGCAGTGTTCAGCCTAGCTTCCAGAGTTCTTAATTTTGCTGTTTGCAAGTCCCATTTCTAGCTAGATCTTTAAGGTAGATAAGTACAAAAAGTGCTTGAGAATTACTGTAGGGTAAAATTCTTCTCCTTGACCATGACAAACTGGACGGAGACAGAACATCTCCTTCTCAGGAAAGCTACTTAAGGACAGGTCTGACTCTGAAACTGTTTGAAGAACTGTTTCTCTCAGAGCCTTGTCCATGTCTAATACCTCGCTAATTCAGGACCTAATTAACTTATTTAAAAGTGATAATTAAATAATTAAAGAAATTGTTTAATTTCTACTAGTAGTGACTCTGAATGCTACTTCCAGTAATTCTTTTACTTTGTATTGTCCATGTGAAATACATACTGAAGAAGAAAAAGTAATCATGACCCTTGAATTTCCCACCTGAAGGTTGATAACAAATGTTTTGAAGGGGAAGAATTTGTGCTTTTTAAAATCACCAACTCTTGTGTTTTCACATGCTTGAGAGCAGTGGAGCCCTCTTGCAGGTGGAAGCTAATGTTTTTTTTTCTCCATCATGTTCCTTAGATCTTGTATTGTTTAAGCAACATCAAATACTGTCAGACATACGACAAAACTGAGAAATAGGAAGTCTGTTTGCTCTCATCAATAACCTTGGGAAAGCCAGTAGTGATTGAAAGTACTTGATTCAATCACTACTTCCCCCCACCCTCTCATACACTGTGTAGGATCCTTTTTTATGATAGACTAACTTTTATAGGACAGTCTTTCACTGTGCATCTCCACTTTCATCTCAGTATTATCAACACATTAATAATACTGGATTGAGAACGAAAGCTATGGATTAATTAATTGGTGATTAATAGAAAACTAATGGTGCTTACTAGTTTAAGCATTGTGTGACCATAAACACCTTGATGTCTTCCTAAAAGTAGAGGACACTTTCTGTATCTAGAGCAGAACTGAATTGTATCCTGCAAAGCATGGATGGTTCTAGAGAGAAATGTCCTTTCTTGAAAATATGCTGAAGAGATGGAGGCGGCCCATGCATAGTTGGGGCCCATGGGTTGGGATGGTGAAGCCTGTACTTTGACATAATTTATCTTCATGGGGTTGGGAAACAAAAGACTACACAGAAAATGAGCTACAGAATAATTCATCTTATTGATAGGCATGAAATTAGTGGCAGCGGGAAGAGGAAATTTGTTGCCTGTTCTATACCGTTTTGCTGTGTGTCCCTCTCTCTTTTGATTGCAAGGAATTCTCTCCTGTTTGAAGATGTTGTTTCGATTTTATGGCTTGCATCATCAGGGCCGTAGTCTGTCGGTGAGGTAGCAGTGCTTTCACGAGAGTGGGGGTACAGTTTACAAGCACAGTGAACACCTCCTGATGGTTCATTCCAATTAATAAGTGTAGAACCCCCCACGTGCTGTAGAAAGTGATTTTATGTGATTTTCTGTGATTAGTGGTGAGAAATGTGGCTTTATATGTACAAACCCATTTTATAAATTGCAGACTATATTTAATTAGCATTATGCACCCGTGGCCACCTCATCTACACTTCTGCTGCTAATCCATCTCCCTGGGACTCTACTGTTCCAAATGGCTCAGTGTCTTCAGCCAGCATTTACAGATTAATAAATCTGCTAGGGAAGCATTCCCTCCTTATCTGTTTGTCTGTGGAAATATCCCCAAATGTTAACTCTGACCACAAGTCTGAGATGAGCAATTTTTATGTCTCAGCTGCTGGCAGCTCTTCCCGTAGCTAAAAGTGCCATGATTTCTGTAACCTGATGCTTTATCCTCCAGCACTAGAAACAGGAGTTTAATTCCCCCGGCGAGGGGAGGGACCCAACTTTCCAGCAGAACAAAGTCAGCTCATTTGTTTCTCTTGTTCTTAGTCACAAGGCTTGGGAAGGCTTGATGTGGTGTGTGGAAGTACTTGATTATCTTGTAGGAAGTTCCTGGGATGCTTGCTCAAGGACACTTGTTTTAGCTGGGACAGGCATCAGTCTTTGGAGAAATCCAGGAAACTGGTTTTCTTTGTTGCTAGTTCTCAGTTTGTCACCCACTCAGACAGGCAATACCTTCCTTAGCATCGATGTTGGATTTCATAGGTCTCGAATTTGAGCAGTTTCCCTTTTCAGTGCCTCCCTTGTTCACTCCCATCTGTTTTTTGGGCAGGGTCAGTCTTTCTCACTCTCTTGTTTGTACAGTACTTAGCACAAAAGGACTCTGTTCTCTGGTGGTGCCTTTGGGCACTGCTGTTAGACAAATAAAAGGGTATAAAGTTTGCATCAAACTTTTTGCAACCTATCTTGCACAACGAAGTGCCTGTGCCAATCTCTGTAGTGCAGTGATGTCTCAAATGCTGGATGGTGCTGCATGAAGGATTCAGTACGATTTTGTGATTTGTAACTCTTATATTATGTTCTCAGCCACTCTGGCTTGCAGACTTACTCATAGTTATAAACCCTGCCTCCAAACTCTCACTTTGTGGACAAATATCGTTCCTGTAAAGGCAACAGTAGCAGTCTTGTTACTTAAGTTAATTTAAAAAACTCTAAATAATATTTATGAAGTAATTCCTTAATTTTTTTTTCTTTGGGATTAAAAAGTCAATTTTTTTCCCTGTATTTCGTTAGAGTTGTTTCCCTGAGCAGTAAGCAAGGATCTGCTTAGAATACATGTCTGCATAGAAGCTCAGATTCCCTAGGAATAATATAAAATACCTCTGGGTGAATGTGCCTTCATCCCCTCAGGAGATAGTAAATTTTGGTTTGGTTGTGGGGTTTGTTTTTTTTTTTCCTTTCTTTTTTTCTGTGAGCTTCAGAATCCCACAGAAACAAGCCTTGATTCCAAAAGGCTCAGGCTAATTCTGTGGTAAAACTAGAGAGAGTTGTGCCTTTCCTAACTGAAGATAGAAGACTGTGATAACTCAAGGCCTGAGGACTTTATGAACCCAGGCTTTGGGCATGTTCTTCCGTATGCTAGGAATGGGTGTGGAGAGGAGACACTGAGTAGTCCTACAGCTGTATCTCCACATCAGAGGTGGTCTGGGGAAAGAATATGCGGATAGATGAAAAAAAGAGTAGAGAAGGCAGTATATGGAGACATCTCTCTCTTCCCTATTCTACTGGTTCTTTATTATTTTTCCTCTGAATGTTTGTTGGATCTTTCTTCATTCTTGCAGGAAGTTACATGAAATGGGAAATGGAGCCAAGTTACATGTTGTCTGCCTCAACAATCCTCCTTCCCCCCTTCATACTTCGTATTTGCTGGCTGTTTAATATGTAAAACTGAGCTAAGATTTAAAAATTTACTGTTGGACCTTGATAAACTAAGAAGACCTGAGTGGGTGGTCGATGGCATGGAGAGCCAGGCATCTTGGCATGTTTACGTGGTTGAAGTCCCAAGAGGACAGGCTGAGGTGGTGCGGGTTGTATCTTAGGTGGGAAAAGTGAGACATAACAAGGTTGAGTTAATTTAAATCTTGCAAGCAGCTGATGTGGACAGACCCAGATGTTAAAGACAAGGAGCTGAGTAAGAGCTTTTGCTTCTATTTGCCACTTTGAGGTTTGTGATGGTCAAAGGTGGGACCGCCTCCTTGATGGCCAAATAATCTGTGCCCGTGCCCTGTGTGGCAGTGCTGGTTTCTCCAGCTGGGGAGGGTCGGGGCAGGGGGCTGGAGGAGCCTGGAGCTGCCGCACAGCTGGAGTGTGTCAGTGCTGGGAGGCTGAGCGAGGCTTGCAGGGCTGAAGTATGCAGTGCCTCTGGGACATGTGTGAGGCAACGCTGTTTACTTGTATCTACTTGTTTGCCGGGATAAAGCTGCATAGTGCAAGCTTGTATCCGAGGCCACCTCTGTTGTTCCTGGATGGTCTCCAAAAGTATCCGAAGGCATTTATAGTCTCGCTCCTTTGCCCACAATTTCCTTGGAGCACTGCTGACCAGAGCCGTGTTGTGACTGTTTCTGATCGATGTTGAACAGGGCTGCTGAGCGTTAGAGAGGTGTTCCTAGTAAGCGCTAGGAACGTGTTTTGCTGTATTCAGTTATATTCTGAACCAAGGAAAATGTATGCAGGTATTGCGTTTGATAATAGTTTGATAATAGAAACACCAGTTTGATGTTTCAGCACAGCGTTGTTACCTTGAGGAATAGGAATATAAACCAGCATTACAGCTCTTAAGAAGACCCTGCCATGTTCCTTTCCTGTAACTGGAAGAGCTAACTGTGATCTTAATCAACGAAATCCTGCTTGGAGGCCTCTAAAATGAATTTAATTTACTGTAGTAAAACAAAGCCTACAGGAACTCCCCACTGATGGGGCGTTTTCTCCCTGATTAGTAGTTTGGCTGATCTGATTTGCTCAATCCCCATGATGCTTGCACTGCTTTTCCTCTTTCTTCCCTCTCCTTTCCTCCCCTCCCAATGCTCTATAAAACTGCCTCAAGAGTGGTCCTGTTGTCACAGAGAGTGCAAATGCCTCCTTGGGCACCTGGAGTAATCTTCAGCTTCATCTTCTGCAGAGCTGAGGCTTTCTCGGGGAGAAGGGCTCTCCTGTGTTTAACACAGATTGCATTGTGCTCCCTCCCAGAAGTACCTGGCTGGGACACTGTCATCTTGTGGGAATAAGTCACCCTGCTGGAGGTGTTATTGCCAAGGGTTTAGTGAGTGTCTGGTGGAATTCAAACTTTGTCTAAGACTTGCTGCCCCGTTTTCCCTTTAGATGAGGTTTATGACTAGAAGTTGCATATATTTTTTTTCATGTGAATTGTGTTAGACTCCTGAATGATTTTAGAGTGGTGTTCCTGCCTGTTACATGTCCCTTTTTATAAGTTTATTTATGTATGTTTATATATATATGTCACGTTGATGTTATTGAAAGAATCAGTTTCTGTTTGCTTCACTTAAGAACCCTCATTGCTGTCTTTTGCTTGGTGGACAAAACCAGTTTGAAAGCATCACAATTCCTTGAAAACTGGATTTCTAGTGTGATCCCCTTAGGTTCAGCAGACAGCTTTTCAGGCAGTGTTTTTTGCAAAGTAAATCTCAGATGTGAGGGTGAGATGGGTCCATGGGCATATTTTTATTACTGAGAGCAGAAAAGCCCCACCTTTTATTTTGCCTACTTTGTTTTTTCATGTAAGGCTGTAACTGACCCTCTCCTTGTCTCTCTGTGTCTGGTTCCTCAAATGTGTGGGTTCTCTTCCTTCCCGTCCTTTCCTCTTCCAGGTTGTGAATGTTGATTTGGGCAGTTTATTCCCGACTGAGATCCAGCAATTGTTTGAATTGAAATAATTATTGTAAGTTGGCTCATGTAGTTTTTTATTCCCCCCCCCCCCCAATGTTGGGACAGCCTGTGCAATGTGTTTCATGAAGTCAACAGCTGAATCTTTTAAATTACACCCTCTCGTTCCTTGCTCCTTCTTCCTCCCTCCTACTTTGGCTGTGGAGTCTGCTGGAGAGGCGGAAAACAAGTTTGGCACCCACATGGTAGAGAGCACTGATTAGTTCCTAAAAGAAGCAGCAAGTTGATTGCTTGCAGAGATGATGTAAGCCATTGCTCTGGGGTACATCAGGTTGGATTTCTCATGCTTTATCTTATAAAGCCTAAATTAACAGCTGGTTTGGTTTGAGTTCTTCAGGATCTGACTAAAGGATTACAGTCCGTTCTCAAGTGAGTCAATCTAGTTTAATTTATTTCAGGTCTATCAAAAAAGATCAATCAAAGCTCTTTTGAAAGTAAAGCTGTAATCGGCCTGTGTACTTAGATGTCACTGGTTTTGTATTTATTTTGCTTCCCTGGTGGAAAACATTAAGGCTGCAGCTAAGACTATATTGCAGTGAATTTTTTCTTTTTTTAAATAGTTAGATTTTTTTTAGAAGGTTACTTGTGTTTTGAGAAACACTGCAGCCTGCATAGGCATCTGACCAAGTCTGCTCCTGTTTTTCTTGTGAATCCTTGAACTTGAAACTGTACTTGAACTGGGAAGGATCGTGGTTTAGTGGTTAAAAAACACACAAGTAGGAGTTGGGAATCCAGATTCCTCTGCTGATTGCTAGACCTAAGACATGACCTCAGGCATCTCCTTTAATTGCTGTTTGTCTCAGTTTCCCCATTTGTACAATAGGAACAACACCATTCAAACAGGATCTAGACATAAAGTAGCCTGTGTTTACATAAGGGTGCGATTTAGAAATCAGCATATTCCACTGAGTGCAACTCCCTGAATACTTTCTTAAATCAGTGGTCTGTATTGTTGTCTTAACGTGTGTAGAGCTGGAAATGACGGTATAGCTAATTCCAAACCGAGTTTTTGGCTGCATAGACTAGCTAATCAGATTGTAGGGAGACAGGTTGCTGCAGCCTCAGGAAACAAAGTACTGAACTTGTATAAAAACCTCTCTACCAGTTTCTGGATTTTAAAATCTTTTGGAGCCTGAGTGTCCTGGCATACTTCATGCTAGATCAGGTATCATCTGGCCTCCTGCCATGGACATAAACTCCATACCATGGTCTCTTGTTAATTTGACAAGAACATAATTGAGTGCCCACACCCTAACTGGAGAGATGCTGGATGATCTGGTACTGCAGACATGTGATAAACATCATGGAAATGTGGCCTGATTTTAGCAATTGCACAAGAGATCATATGAATTCGGTTTAATTAGTTCCAGAACTGATTTTTAAGGTGCTCATTTCTACATGCAGTAAAGGTGGGAGCATGGCATAAAAAAATCAGAAAAAGATGTGACTGAGGCTTCAACCAGAGAGTGCTCATCACCTCTCCTCTGGACTTTTCCTTTCATGGACTGAATGTGAAGTTGTTCATTTTGTGGCATGTAGCTCCATATCCCTGAAACCTGTTCAAGTCCTTGCTGGACCTTTGAGGAGGAGGAGTGGCTCTGGCCAGCCAGCTCTGCTTCACCAGTGAAGAAACCCCATTACAGCTCTTGCCACCAGTCCCCCAGCACCTCCCACTGACTGCCATGGAAGGGTGATGGAAGTCAGGTGTTATGAAGCAATGCTTTGGAAAATAGAAAGGGTGTCTTGCAAATGTTTTCAGCAGCAGAGTGAGTTTGCACAGTGAAGTGTCTGTTTAATACTTGATGCATTCTCTTTCAAGCAGAGATTTTCTTGAACTTTTTTTTGTGATTGAGTAGGCCATTACTTGTTCATTTTTATCTCTCCTCTTCTTCAGGTTTTAAAAAAAAAGATTAAAAAAAGTCAAATTCAAGTTGGTAGATTTCTCAATGCACTTGCAAATTCATCTCCCTCATGTCGTTCTTATCTGCATTGTATTTCGTCTAATTACGAGTTAAAAATACATAACTGTATTTTCAGCTGATAACGAGTTGGTCTTTTGAGTTTCCTGAACTACTGGTGGCAGTTTTGATGAGCAGCTTTGCAATGGGAGTGTCTGAGATGGCCTTGCCTGGTCTATTTGATAAATCTCTGCTATGACCTGTTTGGGTTCTTGCTTAAGAAAAGCTTTCATATTTTAAATATCAGAAAGAAATGGCTTAAGTTCCTTTTATGTACCATCTGTCTGTTTGAGTCTTTTTGTTCTAGTCCACTTCCCAGTCATTGAGCAATTCTCTTACCTGAACAAGTGAAATGACTGCCACTCCTCTTGCAGATAAAGAGTGGTTCTAAAATCTTACCTCCAGTTCTTTTAAAAGCTAGATGCTCTTTGGGCAGCTGCTCTCACATGTAGGGACTTTAAAAGAAGCAGCAGCAGACAGGTGCTTGGAGGCTGAATATGGGATTCTTAGAGTGTCATAGTGTAAGTTTTTTTAATAGTATTAATTTTACTGAGAGATCAGTCCAGGATGCCTTTTGTTGTATCACAGAATGTGATACACTCTATGTGATAAATGTGAGTCCTGTATGAATTATGGCTGTTCCTGTAGTATTCTGTACTCCTTTTGGAGGTGGATGCACGTGTGTTCTCCCACCTGAGTGTTACTCTTGGGAATATTCTGATGGGATGACTATTCTGGTAATTTGCAGTGGCCGGTTAGTTTTCTTTCTCAAATATGGGGATGTTTATCAGGTGTTTGAGGTGTGAAGACTATCTACTCTCTGTTGGTGAATTGAGGATACAGCAGTGGTCATTGATGCATGCTTTTCACCCTGTTTAAAAGCAAACTAACAATCAGTGAGTAATTTCCCATTCCTGTCCTAGCTAGCAACCTCCTCCTGTAATGCCTCCCAGTGAAGTCTCCCCTTTTAAAACCCAAGTCACTGGGATTGCTTCCTTTTGATCCTTCCTTGCACCTAAACCTTCCATAATGCCACCTCCCATCCCTGCTACCCTTACCTGGGTTAAAAAAACCAGACAAACAAAAAGCACGTCAAGAAAAGAGGTTCAGAGTAAACACTGATAATTGTGCATGTAATGTAATTGGAAGCGTTTCATTGACATGCTTATGTGAGCTGCTTCTTCATCTTAGTGCCTGAATGTACCACTAGACTTGCATTTAGCTTCTTGTGGCTGCTCTTTGATGCAGGTAGGCCGTATTCTAAATAGGCTTGTTGCTATGGTGAAAATAGGAGTCCTTGTCTGCCGAGTGTAACCTTTCCTACTTTTCTGGACACTGACATATTTTTTTTTTCCCTTCCTCTTTTGAATATGCCATAGTAGAACAGAATTGTGGGGTTTTTTTAGGGAAGGGAATTTCAGTTGACAAGTTGGGTTGGAGGACAGTACTTTCAAGGTGTCTTCAAGAAGTTGTGGGTAGTTTTCGAGGGATGAGGGGAGAGATTGGAAATCCTTTTTGTGATGACTCAGCACTGCTGAGAGAGCTGTGTTATTCTCCCCCCTCTGTCTTCAGGGAGAGAGATGAAAAAGCTTTCCCCTGCTCTTTCCATTACCTGGCTTCTTTCAGTTATTTTTACAAGGTTAATGCATTGTGCTCAGAGTTTGCATTGTTGTGCCAATAAAACTTTAATAATGATGATAAGATTGACGTGCACGCGGGCAGAAGATGAATCTTTGGGATTTAGTTGAGAAAGGAAGGTGCATGTTTGTCAGCTGCCTGAAAGGTCCAAGGACTGCTGAGGCTCATTTCAAAGGCTGTGGGAAGGGAGTGCTCTTCAGGGCTGATGGCTATAAAAGCTGAAGACGGCTGCGCCTGTCCATTAATCTGTTGAACTCATTGTTCTCTAGGTCCCCGTTTTATTTTGTTATTATGCCGCATTTTGTGCAAAAGGAACTGGAAAAATCAAGTGTGACTAAGGGCTTTGTGAGGCAGCAAGCTCTTAAGCGGAAGGGAGAAAAAAAGGGTGAGACTCTTCCTTCTGCTGCTCTGCTGTCAAGGACGGCAGTGGCGGCCGCTGTTCCCCAGCTCGCCTGATGTGTGTGTACTCCTGAAGCAGGAGCTCGGAGGTGGGGGAACGGCTGCCAAAATACCTGGGACTTGCCCTATCCTGGCCCTCATGTGGGTTGGTGTGGCCACACTGTCCCCCCACAGCCCCTGTCCCTGGCTTCACTGGGAGCTGGCTCTGGAGACCACAGCTCAGCCAGAAATCCACTGCTAGGAAGCCACAGCTCTTGGCTCTTGACTTTCTGCTGAGGATTTTCCCTGGAGCTTTGAAATAACCTACTCCCTACACTATCCACCTTCTCTTTGACTTCCCAGCAAAGAGTCTGTTTCTCATTTAAAATGCATTTTTCATAACTGCTCTGAAGTCTTGGAAGAAGGAAAACTAACAGTGCTTAATTCAAGTTCAGTCCTTTCCTCCCTGTGACCTCTGTTAGTATTTTATATGAAGATAATTAATCTTATTAAAAAAAAAAAAAAAGCTGTGTCATCCTTGTTCTTCTGAGGAAGTTAAGTTGTAGTTGAAACTAAAAGCAAGGGTCAGAGTGTAGGAAATCCCATGCACCTAATTTTAGGGGATCTAAATTAGAGAAGTTTTATTTCTGTCCCTTGAAATACTTTTTAGGAGCATTCACTTGTGCCTTAGCCTTGTCCTAGGGGTTTAATTCCCTCCTCTTTGTGTTGACCAGCACTAGTCACACCAAGCACTGTCACTTAAAAGTGTAGGATGGTATCAGAGGAGTGGGAGGGAGGGCTGTGACTAGCTTACGTTTTGCTGTTGAATGTAGCAACCCACAGAAAAATAAATGCCATGTGCAGGAGAAAGGCCTGTTCTTTCACCATGAAGTCTCTGGTAACAAAGACTTGGGGACTTCTGCTTTCATTTTTCTTACACTTGTTATTATCAATGTGTACGGGCAGCATACGGTTGGCTTTTTCTTTTTTACTTTCACAGTCATCTAGGAGTATTCATCCAAAAAAACATTTTTGGAGAGTGACCCCTTCTCTGAATAAGGGCACTGCTGTGCCAGCATGGGTCTCCTTGGCCCCAGGGGTGCAGGTATGGGAGAGGTGTGCCTGGGAGGCTGCAGGTGCTGCTGGGCATGGCCAGCCCGCCATGTCCGTGGGAGGCAGCTTTATCCAAGGGGCCACCTCTCCACCCCAGCTGGCTGGGGACAAGGGTAGTTAGACAGTGAGAAGAATATGTGATTTGGGATGGAGAGTGAGATGGTGCATGAAACGGTGTTGTATTCCTGGCTCCACCCTGCCAACATCCCACTTTTTTGTGCTGGCTGGGCTTCACGCTGGGACTGTGCTGCTGTGGGCCATTTCAATAGCTAAAAAAAAGGAGTATACCGAGGGATAACTTGGTGAATGACCTGCCTGTCCTAGCAAATTTAGTTTAATTTAGAAGTTTAAAAATGTCCCTGTTATCCTCTAATATTAGCATTTTGTGTGACCTGACCTGTTACGTTTGCGACCTGAGCGAGGAGAGGGGAAGCGGTGCTGAATGGGACTGCTGTACTTGAGGCTATTTTTCTCCCAGCCTCAAAAGCAGGACAATATCCCAGAATAGCAAGTAGTGGGGAAGTCACGCTGGAGTGGGAGCAGCCTGCCGTGCCTGGACGGCCGCAACGCCAGTTCCTCTGCAGGATGGAGCCCTGAGACCCCGCTCGTTTGTCATCACTGGTGCCGTGGCTGCTGAGGGTCAGCCTTGCTGCTGGTGTGCTGCCTGCCCTGGTGGGTCCCAGATCTGCCACTGTCACAGCTCCTGCTCGTGCCTGAAGCCCCACGGGGTGACCTTTGCAGCAGTGCAGAACGTCACCCATAGGAGGTAGGCAGGAGGTGGCGTGGGGCCATGCACGTGATGGAGAACTGTGATGTTCTGGGATCTATTTCCAGCTCTACCACAAACTTCCCGTTTTCATTTTTGGAGCAAACCGCTCAAACTCCCTGTCCTGCCCCATACAGAATGGGGCTGAGCGTGCTTTCCTCATGGGAAAGGTCTTTAAATAGATCTTGGCTTAGAGAGCACATTGCTGGATGGGTGCAAGACAGTATCAAAGAATGACTGGAGATGGAGATCTTGTGGGAAGTGTATTAAAAAATTAAATCAAAGTACTATATAGGGTTTTTTAAAAGTTAAAAAAATCTTCCAAGTCTCCCATGCCTGGCTTTTTATCATGAGATTAAAAGAGGAGGGCTGGCAATGAAAAGTTCCTACAACTGTCCTTTGAATTAAGGAAATTTTGAGAGGATGAGGAGGCAGGGCTTTGGCAGGTTGGCTGGTCATCCTGGACAGGTCTGGCTGCTTTCCCCATCTGAGTGAAGAACTCAAACTTCCCCAGCTTCCAGCAGCCCAGGTGACATTGGCAGTTGAGTTAAATCCATGCCTTGGTTAAGAGGAAGCATTTGCTCACCAGTTAAATACTCTGCATTTTGAAAATCTCATCTGCTCACACATTCTTTGTTAATAACTGCAAGTGCACCAGCACAAGGTTGATCATTAGGTTGACTTCTCCCCTCTCCATGCACATGGTAGGATTTGGTTGAGGGCATAACAACAGAGTTGTTTTCTTACCAAATTCACCAGAATCGTCCACAGACCTTTACGTTTATATTTGGATAAATTTTGTGGGTTTCGTTTTCTGCGTACTGAGATAGAATCAAGCACGTGAGGGGGACTTTCCTTACAGAAGTCTTTATATTGGTCTTTCTTTGGTTTGGTGCCATTTATAGGATAGCTCTGCACTTCTTTTGGGGGATTATAGTTGTGGTGCTGCGGAGAGTCAGTAACAGCCATCAGACCGCTAAAGAAAGTGTTTCCAAAGCACATGGCTTTGGCATGTTTGCTGCCTGTATGTTTATGTGCTGTGTCGGTATCTGGATGGTCTGTACCTGATGGTTCCTGGCCAGGTATATTTGCAGCTATTTGCACGGTCTGTAAATCACCTTGGCACTTGCCATCTGCCTGAGTGGTGTTAAATAAATGTGAGATCCCTGTGAAAATGCCCTCATCGAAGTTAATCAGGTGAGATTTTTTTGGGGGAGATAGTTTTATCAGTGGCATTGCTTCTGCCAGTAATTTTGACCATTAATGCAAAGCAGGAATTAAAATCACAGAATCAAAACAAAATTGAAATGAAAGTAGTTGACGGCAGCTGTGGGCAGCCATGTGATTTGGGGAAAATGAGTAAAGCTGATGAGGCAGAGTCACAGCGCAAATAAAACTTTTCCTTTTTCTATTTTTTGCTCCAGAATAACGGTTGGGTTGAATTCCGAAGTGTCTGTTGCCAATTGATTTATACCTAGATAATAATCTAAAGTTATTTAGTTTGTCTTCTGTAAATATATGCAGCAGTTGTAATGACAAACAAACAGTGTTTCTGCTGTTCAGACTTGCTGCATATCGTGGGGTGCAGAAATAAATGGTCTGTGCTGCATTTCTGTGGGGCTCTGAGTGTCTGTCTGGGAAATGGTAGAGAAGGGTTTGCCTCTGCATGAGAGGCTACAGGGCAGGATTCCTGAGAATATTTAGTGAATGCTAGCAAAGTTGATCTTAAGCTGCCGAGGATAATGGTGTGTTTTTTCTTGTCTCTTCGTAAGTCCTGCTTTCACTGGGATGTTTGCTTGTGAAATATATGAGAAATCCCCCCTGAGCTGAATTGAAGTGGAAATGGCCTCATGTCTCTAATAAGGGATATGGAGAATATCTGTTTGATTTTTGAGATCGGCATCCCTTCCTTTTCCCTTTATGAAATCTGTGTTTCTCAGTATATTGACATCTCTTTCTTGAGGGAAAACGTTTTCCTTCATGAAGAAGATATACAATGCCTTTGGTAGCCTTTCTGCCCCTGTTCCTCACTGCTCTTGGTAGTGATGACAATGGTGAGCATTGACCAGTGTTTCACTCTCTGTGGGACTGCTGAATGTAAGTTTGTGATTGCCCACAGTGGTGGAGCTCTGGAAGGTGGTAAAAATTACTTTAAATGTATCAAAAGAGCGAGCCTGAGAAAAGGCTGAATAGAACAGGCTGGTACCAATAAGGTGAAGGTTTGTTTAGGATTACTGATGTAGAACAGTACAAAGTTGACCCACTGGGACCCACAGCTGAGTGGAGAGGAATGGCGCAGGGCTCAGTGAGGCTGCAGTGAAAATGCTGTGCTAAATGAATGGTTTTGGGACTGGAGGTTTTAATCCTGTCACATAGGTGGAAAGTGCAAGGGATTAGAAAATTTGGGATTATCTGCAGTAGTTCCTTTATAGTAATATTAGTATACTTTAAATGGATCCATATATTCATTTTATTCATGCAACTGTACAATGCTTAATTTATCATGGCTCTGTATCCCAGACAGTACCTAAATGCTCTCAGCTTAACATGTTCTGCGGGGGCTGAAGCAAAAAGCTGTATTAGGAGAAAGCAGGATTGAAGGTTCTTATGCCAAATGAACTTTATGGAAAGAGTTAATTGCTGGATATTTCATGAGAGCCGTGATCTGATCCTCTGGAGTAAGTCTTTAAACAGAATCTGCAGTTAGGCACTTCATTGCAGTGGGAATTCCATTTACATGAGGAAAATACTTTGGGACTAGAGAAGGAAAAGATAATAATAAAGGTGTATTTACTTTTTTGTCTCTTATTATCAACTTTTACTGTGCAAAGTTAGTAGAACAGAGCTAAAAAGAGACGAATAACTGGTTCGGACTGTGTTTGCTGATACGACACAACAGAGGATGGGTCAGTTTTGCATTCATCCATTTTTTAGTGGCTTGAACTTGGTCAGTAAAGCAGCAGACTCTCTGGTCACTCCTGCAGAGTTCTTACCTTGCAGGCACAGCCTGTCTGTAGCTGGGCATGTGCTTTACAGAGCAAACAGGGGCAGACGGGTTAGTACACAGCATTAGCTTTGAAGCAAACCTTTATTTTTCTGCTTCAGGGTTTCACATCAAGTCACCCTCCCTCCTCCCAGATTTTCTTCTTTGCCATCTCCCTCTCCTCTTCCAGGTTTCTTATCATCGCTGTACAGGCTAGCAGCTTCTTTCAGCCTTGCAGCTAAAGAGGGCTTTGCTACAGCCAAAAAAAGAAGGAAAAAAAAAGAAGAAAACCAAGTCCCAGAACACCCAACCCAAACCCCAGGTCCTGTCCTGATGCTTGTCTCATAACCAAGGCAGCTCAGTGGCCAGGAGATTGCTGAATGCCTGGAAATCAGGGCTATCTGAAGTCTATGGAGGGACCATGTGTGCAGCTACATCTAAAATTTTTATCACCACCACTGCAGGTGAAAGGCTTTCAATTCATCTGTGCTGGTCCAGCAAAGTCTATTTTATTTATGTGCTTCCAAGCCCTTAAAAACTTCTTTTAGGGTACATCAGTAGGGAGTTAATAGAAACTTTGAAATATGAAAAATGCCTGTGGGTTAAGCAAAAACCTACTTGACCAACTTGAGTATAAAGCTGGTACTTAGTTGGTAGGTCATTTGCTCTGGGGGAGAGGGGAAGGTGTTCTGCTGGACCACAGATAGCATTTCCCAGTGGGAAAGAAGTTATAAACACAATTAGCAGCTCTTAATTTAGGAAGCAGCATTAGTTTTATTTTGCTTGTATTTGCATAGTCTTGTAGAAAATGCTTCTAAGTCTCACTGCAGTTGGTTGTGGTTTTAATATTAGCTCAGTACATTTATTTGTGCATATGAGCTAGGCAGCACGTATATGGGCCACTATAAAAATAATCACATTTGTAAAGAGTGAATATATTCAATGGTTTATTCTCTGCCTTGTAACTTCCTCAAAAAAACCCAACAAACAAAAAGTACCTTCACAGAGGAGTTTAAAACTCCCATTTAAAATGTCTTCCATTCAAGTTTTTCTCAAGAGAAGACTGGGCTCCTTTTTTTTTATTTTAAACAAAATGTACTTTCTTAAAGACTAAAATGTCTTAAGCACCAGCATACCGCTCTACCTTGTTTCTGCTAAATGGGATTATAAGGGATTTAATTCTGTGAGAATTTCTGTGTTGCAGGGGGTGACTTTTTACAGCGTGCTAGAGTGAGCGGTATGTGACACTCTCCTCTAGTTCCCATCACATCCCTCTGCCCTGACCTAGTGTTTCCCTCGGTGCCAGTACATGAGCATTGTGGGGCATTTTGGACCAGGCGGGATGGGAGAGCAAGAAGGTGGGTCACGAGTAAAAAAACCTGACTTGAGCACTGGGTAGTTAGAAGCAAATTGTATTGATTTTTCTTTGCAGGTCTGATGGTTTTGAAAGCCACTTGCTGTGCAGCTTTAAGCCTCTTCTGCCATATGTGCAGTCAGTAAATGTTAGCGACTCGGCCAGCACCACTCGCACTGATCCACCGTGCCTTGGAGCACCTTGAAATACACTGCAACCTTCAGGGCTGCTCCAGCTTAAAAGTTAAGCAGGTGCTTAAGTACTTGGGTGGATTGGAGACTTAGAGGCACTAACAGACAGGTTAGCTCCTGTCTGAGCACAAATGTCATCCTTACTTTTTTTAGCAAAATATTGTCCCTGCCTTCTTTTTCTTCCCAGTTTCATCATTCTCTTTCTGGTTTTTTCCAAGCTAAGTGATTTTTCTGGCGTGGTGAATGCGCTGCATGTAGTGAGAACCACAGCTTGAAATGGAGTATAAATAGAGAGGGAGAGTAGCTGTTCTGATTGCCATGGAGCATAGCGAGCAAACAAATTTCAGGAATTTTGGAGAACCAACTAGGTTGCTATATATTTACTTATTTTTCTTACATTTTTAAGGAGGGCTTTGAAATTCTTGGTGAGATTAAGGAGATTTAGATGCAGAATTTGAATCTTGGGGCTGTCCTATTGTAAACTACCATTGCTGCCCTTATTTTATCACAAAGAGAAATTACTCGGCCAAGATGCTGAACTCTTGAACAGCATCTCTGCAGGTAGGAGGTGTATAAAATCTGTTTCTGTATCTCATTTTCTTTCTTCCCATCTCAGTTTTGGCAGTTCCTTCTTTGCATACTCATTTTGTACATTTTTTTGGCTCATACACAGGTAATTCTTTTTCATTTATCTTTCTTCCTTTTCCCCCTCTCCCTTTTCTTCCCTCCCTAACTCCCTTTGCGTCCCTTGTAGCTCTGGAGAACTGGCTTGTTTATTGCTGAGAGCATGGTTGATGCCAAGAAATCCTGACTCCTGGTGCATTATCGCGGGGCTGTGACGCAGGGCAGGATCACGTTCCAGATCTAGGTCTTGTTTATTTTGGATCCTGCTCATGCTGTGGAGCAGCAACTAGTGCTTGACTTCTCACACTGCTCCGTCGACTCCATCTTCTGCAGGCTGGGATCCTCGTGTATGCTTGCTTGTTCCCCTCTCCATGAGCTCCAAACCTCTGGGGAGCAGAGGGCTGGGAAGGGAGTAGAGGGATTCCTCAGCATGGAAAAGCTGTACTGGACAGGCCAGCTGGTCCTTTTGCATTAGAAACTGTGACTGGAGTGTAATTTTTCTTGTTGTGGCTTCGGGTTCCCGCCCCCCCTCCTCCCCCCCCCGTAGTTGTTTGGATTGCCCTTTTGTGAAAGGAGGAATTGGTCTAGGAATTGATAATTTTGGTTTGCAGACTTGGAGCTCCCCTTGCAACTGTTACTTGCAGTCCTGATTCACGTTCATTTATCATTTCACAATTCCGTGTTGACATTTTTCTCTCTTTTTTTTTTTTCCACATTATTTTTCTCTCTCCACCTATTTTTCTTTTTTGCTCTGCATATTGCTTGCCTTGTGCAACAGATGTGAGGAACTGATCCCACTTCTATTGAAGTCAATAGCCAAATTCCTATCGACTTCGCTGACAGCGAGAGCGAGCCTCTGTCTAGGGAGTGAGGATTAGAGCTAAGTAGGAGTAAGTAAAGTACAATAAAATCAGAATATCCTACTTACTGCTTAATGCCATGAATTCTGTTTTGAAGAATTTCTGTTTTGAATCCCATGGCTTTTTATGCTGGTGAATGCCAAGAGCTGAATTCATGGGGGTGGGGAAGAGGAGGAGCTGACAAGCATAAGAGGGTTTTGGTTTCTAGAGTTAGGAGGGACATTGGTAGAAAGGAATGACAAACAGTCCGTGATTCCTTCATGACCCTGCGGTAAAAGGACTTCGGCTGATGGATGAGGGGCTTGGTTTGGCAGACAGGCTGCACTGGATCCACTTTTGACCGTGTCAACCAAGTGTCACTGTCTAAATCTGGAATGCTGTTGTGTATTATGGGAATATAAATAAACCCAAAAAAAGGCTCAGGAAGGGAAAAATAATTGGACAGAATCTTAAAATAAAATAAAAAAAAATTATACATATACATGGGAAAAAAAAAAGATCGCCCCCTTCCTGTCCCATTCTAAACATGTGGCTAAAGTAAAAATAATACAAAAACCCCCTAAGAAAACCCCCAAATCCCCAACAAACAAAAACAGGCTGAGAGATGGAGAAAATGGTTACTTTCTAAATGTTTTCCTGCAGGATCAGCCTTCCCAAAGGCATCCAGACCTGCTCCAGGGTGACAGTGGTGAGCTGTGGTGGAAGCTGCCTTGCTGCCACACAGTCCCTTCTTTGGGATGGGGGAGCTGCCTGTCCCTGTGGCTGTGGGTTCCCTCCTGCCTGGGGTGTGGTGACACGTGAGGGGGTGTGTGGACTTGGACCCTGCAGATAGCAGCGCGGCCTTTAGCACTGCTGCCTCCCAGGGCCCCACAAGGAAGAATAGGCTGTTATCCTGGCAGGGCAATATTATCCGCGTTTTACAAGCAGGAAGGCTGAGGCAAAGGGTTTATTTTTGTGTGACTCATTCAGGATGGCCTGGGAGCCTGTGGCGGATGTGGAAATTCAATGTCTCGCAGAGCCCTGATCCTGTGTTGCCTCTCCCCGTCCTGCTGAGCCCATGGGCTGGCACCGGTACCAGGGATGCTTCTGTGCCTGGGAATGTGCTGCTGGCACACGGGCAGCACGCGAGGTGCGGCTTCGTGGCACAGGGGTGTTGGGGGTGCAGATTTTGGGGAGCAGCCCAGCATTACCAGAAGCATGGGGGCAGAGAAACAGGCCCCCTTTCTGGGGTCGTGAACCCAGGTAGATGTGGCATGTGGATTTTGCTGTGCCACTTCCTTGTGTCGCCGCTCTGCCAGAACGCTTTCTTCGCTAGCTTTTCCTTTCTTTTTCCCTTCGCTCTCTCTTTTGGCCAGGATTTTAACATATATCACAGGCTGGTAGGCTAAGAGCCTGGGACTTCCCCTCACCACACTCAAAGTCTTTGATCTTTTGCTTTGGAGGTAACATCAAAAGAATGGCTGAGAAAGACAGCCAGTGCTGTGAAGTTCAACGTTCAAGTTAATAGCTTGACTGAAGGTTGTGCTGCATTGCTGGAGCCGGAGTAAACAGAGGCGGGTGCACACATTTCCCTGGAAATGGACCCTGGTGCTGCAGAAGGGCTTCATTTGCATTCACAATTAATCTAGGCCCTACTGAAGGGCAGGCTTGGCATTTTATTTTGTTAGGTTTTTTTTACTTTTTAAATTCCTCCTGCGTGGGGGAAGCAGCGGGCTGGCTGGCTGGGGAGCTGTTACTTGGTACCAGCGCTGGCAGTGGCCACATCCACACCCTTGTAGCCCTGTCCTGCAGCTGTCATTTTGTCATTTTTCGGTTTGTCATTTCTGGGTTTTCTCCATTTTCGAAATGATTTAGCTGACATCTGTTGGCAAATAATTACCTTCCCCCTTATTTTAGTAAAAATAAAAAAAAAATTACATTCATTCCCTGCCCAAGCATACAGTAGATAATATGGACTTCCCCAGGTATTTTTTAAATTCCCTTCTCCCTTCTGTTTGTAATGCTCCTGATGTGTGTGGGCGAGTGACTGTGCCATCCGTTTTTCCATTGCCATCTTCTCTATTCTTTGTGTGTCTGAGGAGGTTGCTTTGATTTTTTTTTTTTTTCCTTTTTGCATTGCAATAAGATAGGGAATTTTGTGTGATTTTGCATGGCTTAGGGTATGACATACAGCACAAGATTGTCACAAGTGGTTGCTAATTTATCCGTGGTGGTGATCATATTGGAATCAGAGTTTCTGAGGGACAAAAGACTGAAAACTCCAGTAATTTCCCTGAGGTTCTTGATGCTTGTGGATGAATTGGCTTGATGTATTGTATTTACAAGTTTAAAGTATCATTATGCAGGACTGCTAGGATATGGGTTTGTCTGCCATGTATTTTGGTGTGTACGTATGCAGAATGATTGATATGAGTGTTAACTCCATAGTAAAGTGAAACCAAAGGACTCTGGTTTTTTTCAAACACATTTATATGAGAGAGATACACCACGGGTACCGTCAGTCCCCAGACAGAGGAGTATTCTTCTTCATCCTGGAACAAAATAAGGGATTCAGATGAGGAGAAGAGTTAATGGCCTTAATAAAGTGAGAGAGGAGGTTTAAAATTACTTTGAGAATAAAAGCACTTTCTGGTATGACTCAAACTTCTCTAAATTTACTTCTAAAATGAAAAAGTATTAGCCACATATTATTTGCAAATTTTTGACCCCATGAACAGAGCTTCAGTGTGGGTCTTAAATCACTCACCAGTGCAAGGGATGGGATTCACAAAGGAGCAAAGCCAATCAGGCACCCAGGTCCTTATGGCTTCTTGGAAAAATCCTGACCTGAATACTTTGCCCTGTTGAGTGAATTAACTGCTCTGAAGTGTGTGGGAGTTCAGGCCATTTGTGCCCTCTCGAGGAAATGTGGAATGCTCTGGCGGGTAATGACCCCACTGGATGAGACCACAGGGCTCTTTCTACAGGGACACTGAGGCGTGTTAATTTTTGAGCCAATTATCATTCAGAAACGATGGCAAAACATCCAGCTCCACAGAATGACAGCCTGAAGCAGGTCTTGCAGGAGCTGCCAATCTTTTCCTGGACCAGTGGAAAGAGGTGGTGGAATGATTGCATTGAGCTTCTGCATTTTTCTTGTGGTGTTCTGCTTGCTGGAGAAATAATTATTTCTCTCTTTTTTTTGTTTTCCTTTTTCTTTATAAATACAACTTTTTATTTTGATTAAGCCCGCACACGGTCAGAGGAGTTTCTCTACAATACTTGGGCCACCCCAGACAGCCTCACTGGAAATCACTGGGAGGGATCACCCAGGGAATGGGCAGGGCAGTTTGAATTCCCTCTGTCCTTCAGGTAACATCCTACAGGCCAGCATGTTGCAAATTCCCGTGTTGCTTGGGGGCAGGAGGAAAGGAATAATAATTTTCAGTAGATTAGTGGCTATTGTATCATCTCACGTTGCTTAATAAGCCTGATGTTACGTGTGAGAGGTAAGCTCCTTAGTGGGAGCAGCGTGCACTGTAATGACCTTTCGTGTGCAGGTCTGTGGAGATGAAAGTTCCCTCCTGAGGTTGTGGGATTGGCTGTGCAGCATGCAGAAACGCTGACTTCAACTTACTGTCCTGCGCAGATGCTCTCCAGTCTATTAACGCTCTCAAAAAATCTGTTTAGGAACCTGGTTTCTCTTCGTCTGATTCCACCTAGGATAAATTTGACTTGGAAATAGAACAGAAATGCTGTGTCGTGATTTTTAAAATAAATAAATAAGCGATTGCTATGAAAGGGAGCTCATTGATCCTTAGTCGCTTCATTTATAATTACCCACATATGGAGTCATCCTACCTCATCTTTAAAAAACAAACCTGCCTCTCAGAACCCCACCAGACAGCTAATGTGGCTTCTTGTGTCCCTCTCCGCCCTGCTCTCCTCAACCTCGAGTACTTATAAAATATAAGTGTCCACAATAAGATTATAAAATGTTGTAAGACTGGAGCCTTTGCTTTCCCGGCTGTTCAGTAAATACACTGTGTCTCTTGGATGTGCCCTGAGGCTCAGAAACCTGAGGCCTGCCCACATCGAGAGTTCTACTTTCCTCCTTGCAAAGTGCCTCTGGCTACTGGAGCTGTCGATGCAGCCCCTTCCACCCCCAGCCCTGCTAAGAAACAGCTTTTTTTTTTTTTTTGCCCTTTTTTCTTAAGACAGCTATACAACTGTAACAAACCTCGAATAGCTACTGGGGTTTTCTTATCAGTTGCAGGCAAGGCTAAAACCTAAAATATTCATTTGGCACTTGTGGGTCCAGGGTCCTTGGCACAGGCATGTGAAGCCTCGGGTGCCGCCTGTTTGGCTGTGGTTCTCCCTATGGAGGCATGAGGGACTGATATGTGCCCCCATCCTTGTCCTGAGCTTCTGTGGGATCACCCTGTTCCTTTGGTGTCTGAGCTGCTGCCCCAGGTCCGGGGTTGTGCCCTTGGCTTTCAGAGAGCAGCATCCCATAGAGCATCCCGTAGGTGCAGTGACTCCTGTGTGGTTTGGGGCTGGGCTGCCATCCCAGAGCCCTTCCCGGGGAATCCTGCACTTTCCTCCTGCACAGCACTGGACCCCTGGCTCTCACCCTCCTGCAAAGGTCAGTGTGAGCTGGTGCCCAGCTCCCAGGATTTAGTGTCAAATGGGCATCCCTGTGCCGGCTTTGGGAGGGTGAGTAGCTGTGCATCCCTCCCTGGTGTGTGGGGTTCTGCAGGCGATGCCCAGCTCAGAGGGCTGCACCTCTCTTCCACTCTCCTGGGCAGCCCCACATCCGCATCCCTCCCTTGCCATGGCTGAGCAGGAATGTGCCCGATGCTGGGGATAGCTCCCACCGGGAGCAGAGTATTTGCTAATTGTATCAGGTCTCAGGGTTGAAGCTATTCTGTATTTAATTCTGTATGAACCTGATTTACTATCCTTAGAGGAGATTTTGCTCCCACTGCAAAGTCAAATACATCTTTCTGCTCAGCTCTCTGACTCCTTTACGTGGAAGTTGTTTTTCTAGTACCTGCTAAGTTATTTAAATTTTTTTTTTTTTTGGATATTAATATTGAGAGAGAGCAAACATATATACATGAACAGGCTTAAAAAACACTCGGTGTTTCCAAACCGTGGTCCTTTAAATAAATAAATAAATACAAAAGTTGCCTTGCGGGCCAGCCAGTTCAAAAAGACGGCACTATATTTAGCAACAAGAGCAACATTTTCAGCTATTTACAGATTTATACTCTCAGGGCTGCTCTGATGACTCCTTTGTTTCAGCTTTGGGGCTGTGGCATGAAAGTGTGACAGATGCAGATGTGGGAGCGCGGGCGTGCGGTGTCTGCGGGCTGCGCTCCCCGCGGCCATGAGCTGGGTGTTCGCTGCCGGATGGCAGAGCCACCCTCACCTCTCCAAAACAAGCCTCTGCCACAACCACAGGAATCTGGCGCATGGGGCAGAGTCCCTCCGGGGCATGAGCTATTGCAGGGCTGCTGGTGCCCTTCTCCCTGGGACAGAGGCTCCCTCCCAGCCACTGTTTCTACATGGATTTTTAAAAATTCCAATTTTTTTTTTTTTCTAATTCCCCTCCTGCTTCTCTTCCACCCACACTTAGAGAGGAAGAATGCAGGCTCGTGCATGTTGCATTTTTCCCTGTGCAGCACAAAATCTTTTTTTTTGGTTTTTTTTTTTTCCTGTATAGATATATGGAGCAATGTATGATTTCAATTTGCTGTTCAGAAAAAAGTGTTTTCCTTTTTTTTTTCCCCAATTTGTTAAAACTGAAAGGATTATTTTGTGTTAGGTCATTGTGCTGTTTGATTTTTGCTTCTAGTCTCTTCAGCTTAGGAAGTGGATATGGCTGTGTAGTTTTTTGACGCAGGAAAATTTTTCCCTCTGAATAAACAAAAAGCCCCACATTTCTTCAAAACTTTGTGCGTCTTAAGCCTGCAAACTATGCCAGTTTAACAAATGTTGCTTACAATTAATGCATAACCTAAAGTTACTTGAAAAGTCAATGTACCTTTCTAAAGTCATGCAATGATTTATTTGGATTTTGCAGGGATTGGTCGTATTTTCATTGGGGGTGCCCTTTAAACTGGGGAAAAATAATGCATAATGGTATAATTTTTGGGCCATATTTGTTTTAACATCATTTTTGTCTGCATCTCCTTTAAGAAAAAACAACATTTTATGATTTCTTGAGGAAGAGTTTGTATGGCTGATGATTTAACTAAGAATATTTTTAAAAATACTTCTTTTAAATACCTAAATGCGTATTGCATTGTTTTGGTGGTGCTGGAGGAAACTAGAAAATAAATACAAGGGGTGTCTGCCCAGGAACAAGAGGTGACAGCACAGATTTAGTGAATACTTCATTTGTTTCATTTTACTTCCATCCCAAATGATTCACTTAGTCCCCCGCCTAAATATAATTCTTCCAAATTAGCCAGGAGTCATCTTTCCCTCTGGCCAGATGGGGTGTCTTTTCCACGGATATCTGAAGGCAAGCCTTCATCTTTTCCTCTTCTAATGGACAGTTGAGACTTCCAGCTTTTATTTGGAATGGAAAATGGGTGCAGCAGTCTTGCTGTCCCCAGGACCTAGTGCCATCAGAGAAGCAAAACGAAGAATTATCGATAGGGATGCCGAATCCTAGGAGGGAATGTTTCTTCCCCTGCTCTCTAGGAGGGATTTGGAAAGAGCCATAATCCTGGGTTAGGAGTAATTTGTTACAGCAAGATGATACTTGAGTGGCAGGAGGATTCTGGCAGAGGCAGCAAGAGGGTTTTATTCAGAGGAGTAGCTGGTCTTGCAGAAGGTCAGTCTGACACAAATCCTCTCCCAGCCCACAAGTTTTGTTTCTCAGCCAGCACATTTAGCTGAGGGGACTCTCGACCTCTTTTACATCTTTCAAAGACATCTCCACGCATCTGAACTAAAAGATTATGGCAAGGAATGTGGATCAGGATATGATGCAGTGGAAAGTTTTTTTTTTTTCCAAGGCAGGTCTTTCTGAAAAACAAAATAACCTCAACAACAACCTTCCCAGTTTCTCCTAGGAGTTCAGAATATTGTTGGTTCCAGTCTTATCTCCAGGACTTTTTTCCTGAGGTTGCCTTAAGGTTACATTTTTGTGTTCACTTAAAAAAAAAAAAAAAAAAAAAAAAAAAAAAAACAAACTAA
>VZRN01001021.1:88467-111739 GCA_013397935.1 Dasyornis broadbenti | reverse complement strand
TTACTGTGTTTTTGTTTTTATGTGTTGTAGAACATCACTTGTAGGGTGTTCTAGCAGTGAAAACAATGGTGTGACAAGGGGACAGGTTCAGGTTGGACACTGGTGCAGGAAACACCTGTGAGCTCAGTGCCATCCTTTCCCTCGTGGCCGCACCGTTGCGAGCCCAGCCCCGGCCTGTGGGGCAGCTGCTGGCCCTGAGGAAGAGTTTCCAGCAAACTCCTCTAGTGCTGGAACTGAAGTTTAGCTGCTTTTGACCAACTCCGTTGTGAAAACTTGGGAAAGATGTTTGTTTGCCCAGCCAGTGCTCAGGAAAGTGGCCACTTTGCGGGATGGCCATGCAGAGCTCCCTGCAGATCTGTGCTTTGCAGGACCTTCTGGTTGTAGATGGGAGGTGTGTATGTGTAGGAAGGTTCTTGGGGTTTTTTTTTTTTTTGGCTCCCTTCTACAAAAAAAAAATCTGGGCCTTTCAAATCACTTGCCTTTCCCTTGTGCTGACAATTTAACAGCCATTTTAAAAGCTTTGGTTTCTCTCAAGTACGCTCACCCCATACTTGTTTTAATTCTTGTGTGGGGGCCTGGAGCTTAACAATTATTTTGCTTAAGCTCTCTGAGACTTGCCATAAAACTTTTTTTTTTTTTTTTGAAAACACACACATGCTAATGATCCCCATCAGATCATACTGTTAAACAGGGAATAAAATACTTGCACCATGATGACATTATTTTTAAAAAATGTTAAAAGCAGGCCAGCAGAGCTCATTTCAACAGTTTTGTTCTGAAATAATTTGCACAGATTTGTTAGATTTAATTTGTTGAAAAGTTCAGTGTTTGTACAGGCAAATCTTGATTTCCACACTGAGACACAAGCAGCAGGAGAGAAGCAAGTGAGTGTCCAGCATTTGCAGGAACAGGATGGTGGGAACTTCCCTCCCTCTTACCCTTCTCCCCTCTCCCAGCTGCCTGGTGCAGGAATGTAAAGGCACTGTCAGAAGGCTGGGAAAGTTGGCTTTGGATTTTTGTGGACTCCTTGCAAATCAGAGGAACTGTCTGGCTCAAATCTGCATTTAGGGCCAAGAGAAGAGGATTTCCTGCTATTTAGTTGCTTGAGGAAGGAAAGGATTTACCTCTCTGCTGTAGCAGGACTTAATTTTTCTCCTTTTTAATAAGAGTGTCGCAGCGCAGGGCAGCAGTAGCAAACTTGCGGGAGCAGTCACTGCTCTCCCTCCTCTTCCCCGTGGTGATGCAACTCCCCCCTGCCCAAGCATCCTCCTGCCTCAGCTCCCAGCCCCAGCAAGGGCTTGGCATGTCCTGCCCTGTGAAAGAGAGAGTTGTGCAGGGGCGGCTGCTGCGACGTCGCTCCCCGGGCCGGCTGCCGCGCTCGGCCGCCATCTGGATCCAGTTAGCTCTCTCGGCAGTAGGGCTGAGTCTCATTTCCTCCAACCAGTAATGTTATATAGGCAGTGATCCTGTTCTGCCCTAACATAATTGAAAATTATGTGTATTGTAGACTCGCAGCGCTGAAATGTAGACTTGTAAAAATCTGTGGCTCAGGTAGCCTGTGGAGATTGAATTTGGCACACAATGAAGCTTTTATGTAAAGTAAGAATTATAAGCCACCACATCAATATTGTGTTACAGGCATGACAATTCTTGGACGAGGAGGCCTTGAGTCAGGCTCGTCACCTTAAACAATGCTAATATTTCATACTTTATCAACAGGGCTGGCATTTTGAAGCCAGCAAATTGGACTTTTTTTGCTTTTGCAAACATCCTGCCGTCGAGGCTGTGGCTTCACTAGCTTGACATGGGCATTGGCTGTGGGCTCTGGCCCCTTCTGCTTATCTGACAGACAGAACATCTCGCCCTTGGCGGGACTGGGAGGCTGCTCTGGATCCTGGCCACTTGGTAGAGCTCATGGAAGTTGCTTTATCGACCCTTGTGCGTTACTGCTTTCCCTTGGGTCTGGTTATTTGGTTTTATTTTGTCTCCCACTGGTGTATTATCCACTGGTAGGAATGGAAGCTGTCCATATCTGTGCTTGTGTGCAAAACTGAGCCCTCTGGGTTTGTCTGTTCCTGCTGGGCTTCATGTGCATGTCCAAGAGAAGCTGTTTGTGCTTTAGCCTTTGCACTGTAAGACTTCTTGGATCCTCTTTGCCAGGAGTGGGTAGGAGAAGGGCTTTAGTGAGAGTCCAGACTAAGGGTTTTAAAAGGAGAAAAACAAAGTGTAACAGTAAGATCTTCCGAAACGTTCATCTTGCCCTTAGGTCAGCCTGGTGCAGGAGCCGAAAGTATGCTCTGAAAGCACGGGCTGTTGTGGGATAGAGGTGGAGAGGGAGCAACCATGCCTTCTTGCTCTGTTTCTTCTAATGGAATTTATTGCTAGTAAAAACCAGCAGAACTGACAGTCCTGAAGGCTTTGTAATCCCTTCTATAATTACTGACTGGATGGGGTCTGCTGTGAGCTCACCCCTGCTGCTTGTCAGTGCCTCTGTCTGCCCTTGGGGCACTCTCAGAGAAGCCCACGTGTTTCTTGGGTTGTGTTTTAGAACAGCGCTGACCTGGGCTCCTCACAGGTTGTCGTGGTTGTAGGGATATTCCAGGTTTGCTTGTGACTGTGGAATGGTCATAGAAAAATGAAGTGATGGGTTTATTTTTGTGGGTAATGACTTGGTGGCTGTTCCCTGAAAAGCCACTGTTTGAGCTGTCATGTTCTTGTAGGGGCTTCAGCTGTGGCTTCCTCGGAAGAAGGAAAAAATACTTCACTGGTTGTCTGGAAAATCTGAGGAAGCCAATAGTAGCTGTCACACATCAGGACTCTTTCTGCAAATTTGTGCACCCCTCTGTGTGATGGTGTTTTGATGGCTGTCTGAGAAAACTGGTGGACTTTTGAAAATGTAGCAGTTGACTTGTTTAATAGTGCCATCTGCAAATCTGAAATGTATTGGATTTCCCCTCAAGTTAGAAAGCTCTCAGTTGGCTCAGACTTTGGGTACAAATTCTGCACACTCGGGTTGCATTTTTACGCACTTTTTTGAAACCACAAAGGGTTAGAAAGTTGCTTTAACATCATCTCAACTTTAAAATTTATGTTGTGGTCACATATATTGAAGAGCAGGGATTTGATGCAAGTGATCAAATATCTGGAGGCTTACAACCGAGTTGTAAGAGTTAGAGATGTCGCTTATGGGTAGTCTAGGTCTGGTTTGTTTGGGTTTTATTTCTTGTTTTTAAGAAGTGCTGAAACATTCTGGTCCACATTGCACAAGTCCCAAATGTGAACACGAATAAGAGCAAGACTTCTTGGAACTTGAGGAACTCATATGGGGCACAAATCCAGAGTATGGGTTTGTTTATTTGCATTCCAGTAGCTTGGAAAACTCAGGCCCTCCAAGTGATGGGAATTGGTAACACATCCTCCTGCTGGCTCCTGCTTTTTGGGTACCTCAGTGCCCAGAGTCTTGCAGCAAACAGGCCTTGCATTCGCGCAAATGTTTTGCATGCGTGAGCAAATGTGATAGTGATGTGCTGAAAGCGTGGAACCAGATCTCCTTCCTTCCTTCCTTCGTGGAGATGCAGATACAGCTTCCGTTGCTCGTCTGGAGTGGCGGGGGCTGTTTGTACGTGGTGGTTCTTCAAGATTACTCTTACTTAAAAAAAAAACAAACAAGGATGAATGGGTAAACATAACTATTTCTCTAGGTATTTTCTAGGAATAGATCTGTCTGGTCAACCAGAGTCTAGTTCTAAATAGGAGCTTCTGCAGTGGCCTGATCTATGTGTGCAGCTGCTTTTCTTAGTTCTGGGAGGGGGCCGAAGCTATGTGGCCATACACATTTCTTCCAGCACGATACAGGGCTTTTAGAAGTCTCGTATTAACCTGTATTAATGGGGACAGTGCAGCGCTGTGCAGAGAGAAAAGCTTGGGCTGAATTATATTTAGATGTGCAGTGCAGAAGTTTGTTTGGGGTAACTAACTTCTCCATGGGCCTGCTCTTGTTCAGAGTCGAGCACTTCTGGTGCAGCAGTCTGAAGTTTTTTTGCTTTTGAATCAACACCCTCTTAACGCTGCAGACATGGCACCTGTATGTGTTCAGCCTGTCTGCCAGTGGCAGTGCCATGGAGAAATTGTGGCTGTCCCCAGGCCAGGGTTCTCTGACAGAAGATAAGTGAGAAGAAAATAATCCATAGTGACTTCCAGAAATCGTGAAAAGTAGAGAAGATAGGTGCTAAGACCCAGCAGTACTGGGTCTTACTTTTTGGGGCAGAGCTCTATCTTTAGGTCTCACACAGCACTGGGGAGTTGGAGCTGTTGACTTGGTGCATTTGTTGAAAGGAGGCTGACAGATGACCCATTCAATGATGAGATCATATTCTTAACTCACGATGTGTTTTCCCTCCCCTGACACTGATATCCGCCTTTACCCTTGTCCCACCCTCTCCATGGTTATGGTATTTTGTTTCTTTGTGGGCTTTATTCTACTTCTAGATTTGTTACAATTAGTAAAATTAATGTAATACTGTTTTTGCAATCTGTTTTATTTTCTGAACTGTGACATAGTGGTATGAAATTGTTAGTTCTGCACAGATTTTGTCTTCACAAACATGTAAGGTTGTCTTAATTTTTGTTTCAGTTCCTTGCATAAGTTTTAATTTATACTTTTTTATCCATGTTACCTAAGATTTGTTATTTTTTTTTTTGCCTTTCTTTTGTGAACTCATTTTTCTTTTCCCATTTTTGTTTCCTCCATCCAGTATCTGCAGATGAAATGGCCACTGCTTGATGTTCAGGCAGGGAGCCTTCAGAGTAGACAAGCCCTCAAGGATGCTAGGTCTCCATCTCCAGCACACATTGTTGTAAGTAAACACAGAAAGATGTTCTTCCTTTGTTTAAAAAAAAAAAAAAAAGGCATTTGAAATTAATGGCATTGGTTGTCATCAGTTTTCTTTTACACAGACCAAAGGAGAAATACCTCAGAACAAACAAATCCCTAATGAGCCTGTGGTAAAAGGAGGGAATACTTTTGCTATCGCTGGGCTGTTTATGAAATTATCATCCATGTGCCTCGCAGGAGACTAGGGAGTAAAACGTTCTAAATTTACTCACTGCAGAATTACTTAGTGGCAGTGGAGTCCAATCAGGCTGGTTTACACATCTAACAGTGTTGAACTGAAGGGAGTGAAGAGACTGTCTGGAAGGCATTAGAAAAATCAAAACCAAGCCTATGCTTTATCCTTAACTTTAAGTAATTTTTTCTTATTGTAGAATCTTGGATGAGAGTTTATGAGAGTCAGTCAGCATTTTACCTGGGTGAAGGCTCAAAAGAGCCAAGTTCAACAAAGCACATGTCCCTTTGTGTTGTGATGACTTCTCATTTAGTATAAACAATGTTATCAAATGTTTACTACTACCTGCAAAATATCAAACTCTCTTTATAATGAGTAGTGTTTTTAAAAATAGCTTTATTTAATTTCTAACTTAAATTTTCGATTCTTGGTTAATTTTTCTTGTGCTTCTATTGTGAAAACAATGTTGAGTTTGCAATGTTCAGCATAAATTTACATGAGAGTGGTTTAAGGGTTTGTTTTAGTTTCTAAAATAGCATCCACAGAGATCTAGAAGGAAGTTGTTTATGTTGTGATTTGCAAGAAAGGTGATAGGCAATGGCCCATCCTCACCCATAGTGTCAGTGCCATCTGTTGTTAAGGAGCATCTTAACTCTGACTGTTCATCTAGGAAATTTACCTCTGGAGAAGATGGCATGTAGTGGGGTAGGATATTTCTTCTGAAATAATTAATCGTCAAGTTTAACATGATTTTTTTTTTAAAAAACATTTTTACAACCATTGGATGATAAGGTAAATACCAGGATAAGAAACTCTTCTCATTCTGTACTTTTTGCTCTATAGTCTGAAGCTGACATAGGGTAGATCAGCCAAGGCACAAATTGGTTTTGCTAGGAGCTAAAAATCATACTAAACATTTTGAGGAGCTTCTTTTTCCATTGTTGTCTCTTTAAATTGAGATTTGTCAGCCCTTTACAATGAGTATCATAATTCTTCATTGAAAAAGAAAAAAATAGATTTCCTATGTTTTAGAATCCACAGCTTCTAAACCATCCCTCAGTCCATCAGAGAGCAATTGGAACAAGACTGATATTTGCCCAGTTGATACCTAGTGCAGACTGCTTCGCTTTTTTGGAATGACTTGGCTTTTCCTTTCTGTCCACTTGGGCTGTCACTGGAGGAAGAGATCAGAGAAAAGATGTGTGGCTGGTTATTCAGAAATCTACAGTCATCAAAACCTGCCATCATCTTACTCTTAATAAGAAATGAACTAGAGAAACTTTTCTATTTTAATTCTTTTCTTTTCTTTTTGCTGCTATGCTAGAGGACTGACACGGGGGGTGGGAATGTTCTCGGCGCTCTGGTGTGGTGGAATGGTGTCAGGCTCGTAGGAAGCAGTGGAGAGGGAGCAGGAGGCTTCTCCAGGGTGGTTGCAGCTGGAGAGGGCAAGGCTGAGTTTGTTTGGGATCACCTGAGCTTCCCAGTGCTCAGCATGCTCTGTCCCTAAGCCGCCTGCCCCGCAGGAGAGCGGACACTTGCCTTTAAAACACAAAGCAGCTTATGGTACCAGGACTTGGCTGGGGTCTTGGCTCCCCTGACGCTTTCCAGCCCTTCCACCCAAGTGTGAGCGAGGTGGAGACAAGTGGTCAACAAAATACACAAAAAGGGTTCAAAAATCGCAATCATTTTGGAAAATGAAGCGAAACCTGCTTCCAGGGAGGCTGAGGTTTATCTGCTTTGTATTTTGACCATTTATGGGGTTCTTATGGGTCTCTTTAAAAGCTGTTTCACTCTGCTGTTCAATAAAAAGCATATTTACCATAGCAACCACTTAGGCCATGAGGAACATATACTACCTCCGAGATGGAGGCCACCTTCCGAAAGAGCCACAGCTGGCATTTGTAATGTGATCTTTTGTGCTACTTACAATGTTGGAGGGAGAAGAGGCGGAGGGAGGGAGTGAGGGGGAGAGCAGTGGGTTTTTGGGAAGGGGGAGGTGGTTCTGCAAGGTTTAATGTTTATTTCTAGCAGCAAACTGTTTTGCCTTGTTCTGTTAAAATATATAAATAAGGGGCAGCTTTTTCCACCCTTTTTCCTGGCACCGACTCCAAGCCACATTAATTTTGTGGAGTGAAAATGGTCTCATTTTTGGGTAAATAAAGTTAGAGCGGGTAATGGCATTCAGGGGAGATAAAGTGGCTGCAGATGCCAGTTGGCCTGGGATGTGTCAGGCATCTCTGGTGTCCCCGATGCTGCTGCTGTGCCTGCCCACAGCACCTGGGACCTGACTGCTCTTGCACAGGGCTCTACACGTATTTCTGCATTTGTGGAAACGCAATTAATCTCTTTCTGGAGCAGTGATGGGTATTTCACAGGCATGCTGATGTTTCTGTGTGAGTGTAACATGCAGGGGTAGGAACTGGTTCTCTACCCTTGCTGCTGTGCCTAGTCTAGCCATCAAGGGTACCTGTGCCAGTTTTTCATCTTTAAATCAGCTGGGCTACCCTGAAGATCTGTAGGAAAATGCTAACACCTGCAAATCACTTCTTATCTTTCCCCTATCTCTGAAATCAGGATTTGAGGCTAATCTTCATAGCTGGATTACAAAGAGAGGAAAGGAGAGTGTGGGGGCTTGAGGGTTTTTTTTCCCTTTCTTTTTTCTTTTTTTTTCTTTTTTTTTTCCCACCTTTTTTTTTTCCCCTCCCCCTTTTTTTTTTTTCCCCTTTGTTTTTTTTTCTTCCCTTTTTAAACACTTTTTCTTCTCAGTGCTTGGCTGTGACAACCACAAGCTCTGTGTCAGCCTTTACGGCAGCCTTTACTCCCAGCTCTGATGAAACTCCCCTTAGGAGTTCAACTTAATGACTCAAGGCTGCATAACATGGTCGTCTGTAATGTCTTAAGTAAAATCTGTTCTATTTGTCAGCCATCCTCCTTTCAGATTTGTTTATGAACATTAAGTTAAGACTACAAAAATTGAAGCAAAAGATCAGCATGAATAATTTGGCTGGATTGCTGCCCCGAGTGCCGAGGGTTGGGTTAATACTGCTTTTTCATGGTGCTTGAGAGAGTCTCCAAGGCCCATAATGAGAAACAGAATATTAAACTGAAATTATGTTCAGTATGTCTTGAGGAAGGTACAGCATGAGGCTCCATTTAAGACCAGTGCATTTATTTACATTTAGGTGCTTCACTCGTCTGGTAGAACTTTTTGCATCTTACTCTGGCACAGTCATGCTGCTTATCTGTGTCCAAAGGTGAAAGAAAACCAGGGGAAAAATTGTTTTAATAGTATGGTATTAAACTTGCTAGGTCGAAATTTTGAATTCAGCCTGCAGATAATACTATTATGAGGCTGGGATATTTTATAAGTGTTTTTATGGTTATTTCCCCTCTTTTTTCTTCTGACCTTTGATTTCATTGAAGGTATTAAGACTTTGTGAAACAGTCTTAGCAGGAAGTTTTGGGTGTAAAGCAGACCCTAGGTGAGTGCCTTCCTCTCAGGCTGTGGGTTGCTAGTTGTCCTGAAATCCCATGGTCAGTGTGCACCTGATCTGATCCATGTGTGCTGCCAGCATGGTGACAAGGATGAGAGATGGGTGCTGTAGCAGGGGGATTCTCACATGAATATTTTCTATAGCAGTCTGGACAGGCAAGTGAAAACGAGGAAGGTATGTCTGTGAGGATCTCTGAAATCTGCTCACTGCAGAAAGCAAGCTCCTTCAAAACCTTTTTTATCTATGTGCATTCCTACAACCTTAAGGGGAAAGCCAGTGCTGTTATTCCTTGTTCTCTGCGAAGTAAATACACTGACTGAGCCATACCCTGTTTTGGGCAGAAGTGTGCGTGAAGGACCAGTCCTGGGATCCTGCCTCCTGCAGGCTATGCAGAGACTTGGATTTAGCTTCTTTTGTGCCAGGCAAAAACATTCAGAACCCAAGATGATGGTGGCTTGGTACAATATATTTCTTATTATACAGTAAGGGGTTTAAAAAATTCCTGTATTTTGAAATAAATGTCAATGTTAACCTCGGGGGAAGGTCTTCCAGTACGTTTTGGCCTAATGTGTAAGGAACACAGCCATATAGTAGACTGAATCACCAAGAACAAAGAATCACTGTGCAGTAGTGTATCTATTTTTTTCTTTTTTTTTTCAAGAGAGTAAAAATGTTTTTTCAAAGCATAATATGACAAGCAAAACTGGAGGCAAAACCGTCTGAAACGTACTGGCTGTTCTCAGCCTCTTCGATGAGCATGGACAGTGGGTGTCTGGGACCTCTGGGTGGTTTGTAGAGATCAGGAGTTTTTTCCTAGAGCGGCTGGAGTTGAAGCTGCACAGTCTGCCCTGCCTGTTCCCCAATGTTTTTGTCTAATGTGGTTTGTACTTCTGCATTTTGAAAGAAAAACAGATACCCACTTGTAATAGTTAGGGTTATCTTAGCCGGATATTAAAACACACCTACAGTGTTGTTTCAGACAGGCCAGAAGTGGGGTGCATCCAGACACACATGCTGTCCTGTATGTGTGAAGCCATTTGGAACCATAATCTTGGAACTTCTACTCACAGTGCTCCAAGAGGGTTTTTAAAAGTTCTTGCTTTGCTTGTCTTTTAATATTCTGTTGTAAGGATACTGTTCTTCCTCTGCAGTAACATCTTGCTGTTCTTGGATTCTAGGCTGCCTGCAGCAATGATAGGACACCCTCTTCCCTCCCCAGAGATCTGCAGGGTGATCAGGAACACAGGGGTGTTGCGGGGGAAGGACTTGGGTGGGCATCGTTGGTGTCAGTGCCTGGTATTTGAGAGGGACATGTGTATGGGCAGGAGGAGAGAGAGGGCTGTGTCTGAGCTTCCCAGTCTGTCCCTGATGGCTGGTAGGTCATGGACCCAACACACAGATCCCTGAGACTCACGCTGCAGAAATACCCATGCAGACTTGGTTGCAAAGCTCCTTTGGTGACTTCCTCGTTTTAAAATGCTCTATACTTTATTTGGCTAATTGCTCTGGCAGTTGGAAAGTAAATAAAATGTTTCATTAATACATGCCCGAAAGTGTGCAAACATCTTGTCTTGAATTTTTGGAGCTTCTTGGAATTAAGCCACAGAACAAATTAAGCTTGCTGAGAATTTTGTGGCTGAATCTTTCACCACTAATTCCTTTTGATTTTTTTTAGTTGGAGAGGGTTGCATTTAAAAAATTCTGTATACAAACCAGAATGTTTGGGGCTAAGTATAGAATTCACCTACCGGCAGCCCAATAAAAATGTTTTGGATGGGTTCCTATAAAACACACCCATTATATTCAGTACCCATTAAATATGAATGGAAACCTAGTACTTGGTTTGTGTAGAGAACAGAAGAAAGTGGGCTCCTTGAAAGTAATTCACTTGGTAATTCGATATGTTTGCAAAATAGTTCAGACTTTAGGGGACTGCTTCATGCCCTTGTGTTTACTCTGTGACACAATGTCTATCCTCCACAGTCCTCGTTTCATTTCTGGAGGTAATTCCTCTGCTGTAACACTGAGACTGGGGAAATGTGCAGGCTTGTACCTCTTACTGTGAAGTGAGCAGGAATTTAATGCTTCTGCAAACATCAGTCAGCACTA
The DNA here is from genome assembly GCA_013397935.1 of Dasyornis broadbenti. Lineage (NCBI taxonomy): Eukaryota > Metazoa > Chordata > Aves > Passeriformes > Dasyornithidae > Dasyornis > Dasyornis broadbenti. The sequence goes on along the minus strand of VZRN01001021.1, from coordinate 101,070 downwards.
AAGCACCTTCTGAAGACACCTTGGGGCTGGATTGGCAGCTGGGATGAATTGTCACGCTTGGTTGTAGTCAGGAGATCTGTGAGTTGCTCCGAGAACTCTGAAGTATTTGGATGCTGGGATATTTCAGCTGTGAATAAACGCTGTAAAATGTATAGTACTTCCAACACCAATTGTTCTAAGATCATGAGTCAGTCCTCAAAAGATCATGAGGATTTGTGGGGGGGTTTTGTGTGTTTTTTTTTGTTTGTTTTCTGTTTCTTAAATAATACATTTTGTATTCTCTTTATTTGTTCTGTTTCCTGAGCCTGCAGGGTATACTCTGCTCAAACTCAAAGTTTTCTCTACAGCAGTTCATGCGCTTGCTGTGTGCTATAAGCAGAGTCTGAGGTTCTTCCCTAAACACTTGACTTCAAGGCTACCACGCCTTGAAAAACAGCAAGTATTCCTAGATTGCCTGTAAAATTGTGTGAGTTAGCAACCCTAAGTGTTGCTCCAGGAGAAGGCAGCCGAGTGGGGGTGTTAGGATATGCTCGGCTCAATCAAACCCTACTCTGTTGAGCATCCATTTCTTGTGAATCACATGCTTTGCCTTTGGGAGAACCTGGTCTTTGGTGCTGGCAAAGGCTCTGGCTCTGGAGTGCTGGGTTGGCTCGCCTTGTGATGGATGGCTGCAGCATTCCCAGGCAGGGACAGGCTTCTCTAGCATTTCTGGGGACAGCTCAGCAGGTCCTCCTGAAGCAGCTTCAGTTCTGGTTTCCTGAAGGGTCTGTGCAGTCTTGCACTAAGTTGGAGCCTTGAGATTTGGCATTTTGGTTTGTTATGACACACCAAGTCATATCTCGTTCTGACATACCTGAGTATTGGAGCTCTCTGGGTGAAGAGGAAGCAAGACAAAAGCTTGCTCACCAGCTCATCTTAAGAAGGATGTAGCTGTGATGCCTTCAGTGTGGTTGGAAGTGCATCTACTGCAGGATTCCCTCTTGTATCTTTTATTTATAAAATAACCCCTATGTCGTGAATAAATAAGATATCTAAATTCTGTCCCTTTTTGACTCGTTAGTCTGGGATACAATAAACCTGCAGAGAGCAACATTTTGAGAAACCTACACTGGGAAGATGGTTTAGGACAGTATTTCATCACAGAGGAGAACAAACTGCATTTTGGATTCAGTCACATGGCAGTTTGTAATGCTGGAGCATGCATGTTAAATGAACTTCTAGGGACTTGTGCGGGCCTACAATTAAGTATCAGCAGGCTATCAGCTCTCCAGGAGAAGAGTGGTTGTGCCAGGCAGAGCGGAGAGGATGCAGACGGTCCGTCCCCAGAGCCCCGGGCGGGTGTGAGGGCTGCAGCAGCAGCAGCTCGGCCTTGGCAGCGGGCGAGGAGCCGCAGCAGCGCCGGGTGATGCTGCAGAGCCAGATGGGTGAGCCTGTCAGATCAAAGTTGATGTGTACCGAGGGTGGCAGACTTGGCAGGGCAGCTCGCCGCAGGTCCTCCTCCCTGCACACCCTGTCTGCAGCTGAAGTTTGTGGTTGGATTCAATCTGGAGCTTAGAGGAGTAGGTACTGAATAATGCAGCCTCCTCTGGAGCCAGAGCCCATGCCCACTGGAGCAGGAGCAGCTATCGTGTGTAGAGCAGAACATTTAATGGGAGTGATATGGCCCATGCGCTTATTTCCCCCCACACTTCTAGAACCACAGTCTTCCCTTTCCAGTACAGCTTTGGGCTTGTTGATTCTGAGTGGAAAAGCCCAAATATGCAGTCGAAGGAGCTGTCTCAGAATAACTATTGCTCGTTATCTCTCCATGCGGCCACTCTTATTCAGCAGTAAGAGGTCCTTTGTGCGGTTTAGCTTAATCCGCTTTGGAAACGGATTAAGCTAAATCTCACAAAGGAACTCTTAGTGCTGAATAACAGTGTCCACATGGAAAGATAATTCGAAATAGTTGTTCTGCATTTTTTCAATTCACACTCGAGCACAAAAACCTTCCTGTGCAGATGAGCCCACTTGAATAGGAACCGCCTATTTTCTGTCTAAACAAGGTCTGTGTGCTGTGTCCAGGTGCTGTAGTAAAGTAAACAGCACATATTTTTCATTAAAAAGAAAGGAAGGAAACTGGCATTGCTGGGCTCAGAATCATTTGTTTGCCAAGTTGCTCAAACCCAGGATTATTGCTTTTCTCACCAGTTCATGTGGTTGGGATTAGATTATTCATGGGATACTTTACTTTCTGGACTGTATAGACATTTCTGCTCTCTCCTATGAAAGAAACTGGAGCTGCCTTGTAAGCCACTCCATAAGTAGAAGAAAGGATGATTTCTGCTCTGCCCTATGCAGACCTGTTTGGCAAGGGGCAGACCCATTTTGGAAAGCCTTTGGGGAGTTAAAGATATTACAAATAACAAGGAACGATGCCTTTGTAAAACAGCCTCCAACCCCTAATCTCCCACCCCAAACAGTGTTCTGTGCCTGTTTTCACAAAAGGAAGCTAGAAATAGTTGTCAGACAGATTTTAGGTTTGGATATGCAGTGGGCTGGTGGCAGGGGTCCTCACTGGTGTGGCCAGAACAGATGCTAAGTAGCTTTCTCAGATTGATTTTGAGAAACTGGTTATTTCCACATCTGGATTTTAGAGGCAAGTAAAAAAAGCCTGTAGCTCCACAGGAAAGCACTCCCCCCAAAAAAAAACAAGAAAAGAAACTGAGGTAGTGTTTGAAATCTAAACCTAGAATCCTAACCTGAATCAGGAAAGTTACTTAGAGGAAACTTAGAGGAAAATTACTTTAGGTGTTACTTAGATCCTTGTGTCAGATGTACCTTACGCCTCATCTCTTGTCATTAGTAAGTTTGGGGGAGCTGAACCTGTCCTTCCTCTACCTTGGCTGGCACTAGCCATGCACCCAGGCTCCCATCTGTAGGAATGATATGTGCAAAATGAGCGATGGGCTGGTAGCTGGTTGTGGTCATGCGTGGTTTGAACACGCATGTTTGTGTGCACACAGGAGGAAGACTAACCTCCTTGATGGAAGTAAGAAATAACCGTGTTTTCGGGTTTGGTTTGAGGGGTTTTTTGTTGTTGTTTTTTTCCCCAACCTTATCCCTCTACCTTCTTGGTACAGATTAAGGACCTGATGGTGTCCCTGGGCCCTGCAGTGCTGGCCTGCCAGAAAGAGGTGCAGTTTCCTAGGAGAGGCGAGTGGTTCTCTGACATGCATTTTTGCAGTTGGCATGACTCAAAGACTTCTCAACTACTATTACTGTGGAAACTAGCTTCCCCTTCCTTTTTACTTTTTGGGCCTTGATTCAAGAAATCACTAAACATGCATTGATGTCCATCGGTGTTCAGGACAACACTTAAGCATGTGCTCAAAGTATTGACTTGTGCAGTGATGCTTTTCTGAGTTGGGATGCTGGAAATGAGCATTTATATGAAATAAAGTCCCATCCTGAGAGATGATTTTGGCCTCTGCCTCTCCCCCAGCTACTGAGAAGAGGGAGAGAAGGAATAGTGTGACCGGAACTCTTCTCTCCTGGACCTTGTGCTTGTGCTGACATATTTCTTCCCAGGGCTGTGGGAGGAATAGTAGAAGAAAAGCTGAAGAAGGGTTTTGGTCTCTTGATGCTCATTTGCCCACTGGGAAATGAACAAAATCTGTCATGGTCTCCTCCCCTGTCTTCAAGGATAGTGTCTGGGAAAGGAAAGAAAACAAAAAAATGTTGCCCTAATCTGTGACTGCAGAGCTCTGCAATGTCAGTATTGAGTGTTGTGGGCATGTGATTGCCCTGTAATAAGGAAATGATGTTTTATGGAGGAAAGCAGAATGAAAAGACCTGAAAGCCTCCAGACTTTCTTACTGTGCACTTATAGCTGTGAACACTTCTCCTGCCAAGCAGCTGCATGGAAGCCATATCATTAGAAAACCCCAAATGTCTGCAGTGAAGTTTTCCCTGGCGGCAGAACTTCTGTCACTGCATGTTGGGCATGTCTACGTGGTTAGTTAATATTAAGCAAGCAAGAATTTGAATTGCTAAAGCCGTAACTGCTCCACGTTGACTCCTCATCTGGATGCTTTTCAGGCATGCCCAGCTCTTTGGAGGGAAGTCATTTACTGGACATGAAATAACCTGCTCCTTATTAAAGGGCACTGATGGCCAGGACAGGTTACTTTGGGATAAGCTCTGGTGTGAATCTGAGGCAATGCTGGTTGCTCCACAATTGCTGCCTGAGGGATAAATGTGAGGCAGCAGCTGCCATTTGGACTGAAGGTGTCCAGAGCTGGGCATGTCGCTGGGCAGTTCCAGAGATGCTGTAAGGCCTCGCTGGGCTCACCCTGCAGTGACTTGTTCTGCACGTCACGCCCAGTGTCCGCTCACATCGGAGATGGACTGTTAAGCTCCATTCCTGTGTAGGCAGCGCTTGGACACCTCAGATCACTGCGCTGAGGAATCTGTGGGATGAGTAAACAGTGAGAAAGTGTGAGGGAGCAGTCCCAGCACTGGTGGGAGAGGAGAACAGGCAAAGAGCTGCTGCCGTATTCTTGTCTGGCCAACTCAGCCACTCCACACCTGGGTGCCCAGCTGGGCTTGTGACTTTTGAATTAAAGCATCATCCTGCTCCCCTTTGCTGGTGGTTAGGATTGGGCACTGCAGTCTGGGATTGGAAAATTAGGTGCCACCCTTCCCAAGTGCCATTCAAGCATGATCGTGGCTTCTCCCTGTGGACACAGTTTCACTGATGTGACTGTGTAATGAGCAGGTGAAAGTGCTTGGTGCAAATTAAAGATAATTTCATTATCGTTTTATTGTTACCTGTATTTAGGAAGATCTAGTAGGCAAGGAACTGTCAGAAAAGCAGATTGTTGTTGCTGCCTCAGGTTGCCCAGATCCAGGGGAGATGGGGCTGTGCAGTGCACGGCGCAGCAGCGGTTGAGTTACTGTGCGTGTGTGGTGTGACGGGCACCGTATGCTCACGTCCCTTTCCCAGAAAGGTAACGTGTTCTGCATATCAGATCATGGCAAAGCTGGAAGCGACGTACAGCTCCCCTGAGTCTGAGTTCACAGTCCAAACTGGTAGGCTAGCCTGTCTTTGACATGCATATTTAATACTGTAGTTGTCTTTGCATATTTTGCTGGAGGGGACTGAAGGGAAAAAAAACCCCGATTGCTCACCTGTCCTTCAGCACAGGTGAGCTTTTCACTTTTTCCCTCGGACATCTGTGAGACATTTAAAAGAGCATCATAGGTTCCTGACATCAAAGAGTTAATAGCAGTGAGTGGGTACAATAGCTCATTAGGACTTAAACGTGGGCTGCAAACTCAGAAATCTTGATAATTTTGGTCTATAAGGACACTGAACTTTCAACCCTAGTTCAGCAATAATAAATGCCTGTTAAGTAAGGCTTCCTTTTATGAAGAGAGGGTGGATGGATGCATTTCAATGGGCTTTAAAAGTATTGCGACTCGTTTCAGCGTCTGCTGGCCAAACGCATCCGGGCATGGGAAGGCATTTCAAGATCTGCACAAAAAGCACTTTGAAGTATAACCTTTGTGAGCATCTTAGCTAAACCTGACTGCAGCTGGAAGCAGCACTTTATCTATTTATCTATCTATGCATTTATTTATTTATTTATTTGGGAATTTTTTTTCTTTCAAAGTTGCTTTAAAAAAAAATAAAATCCCCTATCTAAAAATAAACCTCTGAGCAATTACATGAAAATGCAGTTTTGTAACTTTGACCCAAAGGGAAAGGTGATGGTGTATGTTTGCTTTTCGTGTGGATGCTTTCATAGCCAGATGTATGAGTGCTGATTTTTGAAAGCAGGGAAGGTGAAGCTGCGCTTTGGGATAGAGCTCAGGGAGCTGCTCAGGCTGACAGCCCTGCCACCCTGGAGAAGAGGGGCTCAGGCTTGTAGCTGTCCTCCAGCCCGTGCTGGCTGTGCCCACAGGAATCCCAGTGAGGAGCTCAAAAATCTTCTACCAGCCCATTTGTTTACCTGTAGAAGTTTCCATTATGGGGTCTAAGATTCTAAACAAATCTTGAGTGGCTGCGAGTTACCGCTTCATAAATAGCAATCTTCCTTGCCTTGAGTTTGCGGGTCTCGATTCAGGCGGGTTTCTCCTACATGAGATGGTGCGTGTGTGTGTGTGTGTGTGTGTGTGCGTGTGTGTGTTTTACCTCGCCTCTCGGAGAGCACGAGAGAGACCTCCGTGAAGAGAGTGACAGGGTTTGATATAAGCCAGCAGGACTGCATTGCTGCCATTATTCGACAGTAAACCCTTTCACAATGCCATATGCTGTGCATTCCAGCGCAGCAGCAGAGGGTGTGATATAGTTAAAGCACACTCGGCAAACAGGAAGCGCTGGTGACCGCTGTGTGTGCTTTTCATGGAGATAAAGTATTGAGAGCGTAACGAAGGGGGAAAAAAAAGTGCTGGGAATGGGGGGAGAGGATGGCAGGGGTGAAGGAGAGGGATATATTTTGGGCCTGACGCTCCGGTCATTATGAATACTCCGGCAGGAAGTGCAGCCGCAAAGCAGCCGAGAAAACACTGCTTTGCTCCAAGATGTTTGTTTTACTCCATTACATGTATTTTCGAGTTTGCTGCTGGGCAGCGAGAGTGGGTGTGTGGTTAAGGGTTTTTTCAGGTTTTTTTTGTTGTTGTTTGTTTTGTTTTTTTAATTAACTTTATTTTATTTTTAAAGTTCCTGCCAGTCTGGCTTAGTATCCACCTCCCTTCCCCTCTACCCTACCCTGGTTAATAATGAAAGGCTATTTTAAGGGACTGGAGTTCAGTAATACGTATTTCATACTCCAGGAAAATGCGGACATCGGTGTTTAACCTAAGCACAGTTATTTTCCTGGGCAAGGGCTCTGCAAAAGGCATTGCAAAGCCTCCTCGGAGTTAGGAAGTTGCTATTGCAGGGCAGGGAGGAAGGCAGGGGGATGGGACCAACAGGTCCTCGGATGGGGAGAGCTCTGAATCATAAACACACCATAGCTTTAATAAAATAAATGAAGTGGAGCCTTTTCAGACGAGGGCAGACTGTATTGGGGCAAGTCGGGCTTTTAACGTTGGGAGTGAAAATTGACAGGCTGAGAACTGGGACATAAACAAAAATGTCAGTCCCTGGGAGTCTTGTTCACTGGACAATGTCTCAATTGTTTCAGTGATTTTTCGCAGGCAGCAGGGGATAGTGGGAGATTTAACTCTTTACTGGCCATGCAGGAGCTGGAGGTGCTCATACAGTGAAGAAGTGGCAGAAAAGGGCATTTTTGTTTGGAAATGATTAAACACGTCAGTGAGTGATAAGGGAAGGTCACACTGTTCTCTGTATACTTATCTGCTGTTAAAGTTGGGCTTTACACTTCTTAAATTTTATTTAGGTTTTACTCCTTGCTTGGAAAAATGTGTTTTGGGGTTTTTTTTCCCTTCTAATTTTTTTGCTTTTTACCAGGAAAAATGAGATCATGGGGCAGGCCAGTAGATATATAAGAAATAGGGAAAGTGTGTGTGTGTGTTACATTTTTTTTTAAACTAGTATTTCTTCATTAAGTGGCTGACGGGCAAGCTTGGTATTTTAAGGCTGTCTGGATTATTTGGAACAGGTTGAAATGTGAGATAGGGAATGCCCTTTATTTTATTAACCGCTTTACTGTTTTGCTTAAGTCTCAAAATAAAAAGCCATCTTCAAAGAAGGCAGAGGAGAGGCGGGGAGCTGAGTTGTCTCATCATACTTTTGCTTTATTTATTATGAAAACAAACATTGAAACCTGTTGCATACTGGCCCGACGTGGGCAAGGTCCAGAAAGCTATAACTGGCAATTCTTTACTCATCAGATTTTGAATGTGTGTTTTGTTGTGGGCAGGGGGGAGGAGGGTGAGACGCAAACCGTAGTTGCTTCTGCAGGGCGCAAAAGCTGTTGAGGTTTATTTGCAGGAAGATAAACCTCTTTTAATGAAACATGGGTCTTGTCTCAGTTGAGTGAAGTTGAAACATTTTGCAGGCTGGAAGCCAGCTTGCTTGGTGTGCAGCAGTCCGGTATTAAAGGTCTGGGATGTGCTGAGGTTGCTTTAACTTAATTTATGGAATAATAATGTATCCCATTTTTGTATTCGTGCATCCTCCGGCTGCTTTGTGTTCGGATGCATGTTTGCAGCCCTACACTTTCTCCTGCTTTCACGTTTGTCCTTCCCCAGCCCCTGCCTTCTGCTGGGGGTGCAGCCCAAGGCTTTCCACTGCTTCCTGCCGGGCAGGAAATTGCCTCCTCCATGACTGCTGCATGCAGTATTGTAGCAAAACTCATGGGCAGGCTGCTCCCCAAATCTCTGCTTGGGAGTTACGCTTTCCTGTGTGATAAGGATGGGGAAAGTAAGCTCATGCTCTCCAGATGCTTCCCTGTGTGGTTTACATGGATAGGAGAGAGAGAAGAGGGTGAAAACAGTGGCAACGTCCAATTGAAACTGGCTGTCTCCAAAGGTCAGAGCAGGGACAGTAGGTTACTGTCCCTCCTAGAGCCTGGCCAAGACTGGAGATAGTGGGCACTTAAAACACATGCTAGAGCTTCTGTGGAAAATCTGGCTCCATGTGTGTTGTGAACTGATACTGGTTTCAGAGATTTAGAAAACAAAAGTTGTTGACATGTTGGAGCAGTTGCTTCCCTGGGTAAGTATCCTGAGTAGAGCTGGATTTAATAATTTATAATTAATCATTCGTGCAGCAAAATGAATTGCTCTTCCTGTTAGTGAAGGATCACTGAAGAGATCGTGATTTTTCGTGGAACTTTGCTCGTTACTCATGCACAAGTCTCAGCGTTTTGTCTTGGAGATCATCCACAAGCAGTTCCTGAGCTGGCTGCTGTTGGGGCTCCTCTGAGCAGAGCTGGGGAACATGTGATACATTTCTGTCCTTTGGGTTGAGCAGTGAGTGATAGTCTTTAATTAATAAAAGTTTATTTTCCATGAAGATTCTCCAGTACTTGCATAAATTCACTGTCTTGGCAAGTGTCCTTACCACTGAATTCATTTGCTGGTGTAGTCACAGAAAGCAGTTAGCTTTGTCACTTAATGAATTTCTCTTATTTGCCACAGAGCACAGTGTAATGCTGATCTAGCTCGGGTTGCCCTGGTTTTGTATGTTATAAACCCAGAAGTAAAAAAATCAGTAGTTTGAAGTATTTTCTTAGGACTGTTTTGAAATTTCCACCCCTTTCTAGTCATGAATAACAGTCAACTCTGATTTGAAAATAAACTCATTACTGATAATAACAGCCTACAGGAGATCTCTGCTTCTGTGCTCCTCCCTGTCTCCTAGAGAGACGTAACTGCTGTTCCAGGTGAAACAATGCTATTTTTAGTGCCATTGCAGAACATGTTCGCAAGATGTCTGCTATACAGCTGGACAGTCCATCTATGTGTCTGTTTAGTTGCCACAATAATCTTTTCCTAGACGTCCCAGTTAGCAAATAGTTAATTTTCTAGTTTAGATGAATTGGTAGTGGGGAGAGAGGGGGACACTGAGGAGAAAATGCTCTCTGCAGCTAAGTGTGGCATCTATAACCCTTCAAGGCACATCCGAGGCAGCTCAGTTGTCCCGGATGAACAGCATCTTTGACCTTTGTTTATGTTATTAAGGTTTTGAGGTGTAATCAGCAGGTCATCTGCTCTGCTTTGTCTCCCACCCTCATTCTAGGACGTGCCTGGGCGAGCCCATGGAGCTTGGGCATCATGTGCTCTCATGTCCCTTCACCTCACAGGACCTGAATCCTGCTTGTGGAGTTTGGGAAACCAGCAAAGCAAGAAATGGGCTAAGCCACACTTTGTAAGAGTTGGATGTTGTTTGCGTACCTTCCGAAATGTGCATGTGCTGGGTGGTGTAAGGGTTTGGATGCTTCTTGTTGCCATGCTTCTCCTGTGAGTATTGACTCAGCCTGGTGAGATATAGGTGTGGTGGTGGCTCAGTGAAGGGCTCAGAGGAACACTGCTGTTGTTCTGGTTGGGTGTTTGGAGGTGTGATTGAGAGCTGCCACAGATTGGAGATAAGGCCATTGAAGCAGGGAGCAATGCCTTCCCCATGCTGTCAACAGGAGAGCTGTACCTCTCCAGGGGATGAATGACTCCTGTACAGCTCTGCACCACGCTGCCCTTGCACTGGGTACCTCCTGTACTAGAAATCACTCCTGCTTCTGTGAGGAGGGAGGAAAGGACTTCTAAATCCCTCTTTTGCTACTTGAACATCTTCCCAGTGAAACCTCAGAGCAAACACATATGTTCAGTTTGTCTGGAGTCTTCCCTGCGGGCCACTTCTGACCAGCATCTGCTGCACCCGCATGTTGAGGTGATGGGGGAAGTTCTAGATAATGGTACTTCGCACTTATGTAGCACTTCACGTTTCCAAAGTGCCGTAAAATGCCAAGGGTCTCTATCAGTCCCTGGGGGAAGAGGGAGCTTGGTATTATTACCCTCATTTATGGGCAGAAAAGCTGAGATGTGGAGAGGTTAAGTGGTTTGCCCAAGCCCACACAACAAGTCAGTGTCAGATCTCAGATTAGACTTGGAGTTTTTCTGGCACTTGCTGTCATTGTGCAATCGGCTGGAGTGCGTTTCCCTCATGATGCTCCTTGTGAAGCATGGAAACTTCCTGCAAAGCCTTTCGAAATGTGCAGAGAGACCCTGCTTTGGAGACAATGCTCCTTGCTTCTGTTTATATTTTAAAATGGACTTAGAGGATATTTTACAAATCCCTCCAAGAAGCAAAAAAGCTTCCCTCACTGGAGAAAAGTTCAGACTAAAATATGGTGGCATCTCACTGTGCTGAGCAGGCTGTGAAGAGCTGTGTAACCTGGCCTGAGAAGCACTAATCTATGTAGTGAAGCAAAGTTCTTCAGTACCAGCAATTTTTTACAGCTTTTAGGGAGAGAAGGCACAGCGAGAGGCTCCTGTCTGTGAGAAACAATGCCCCATCTACCCACAGGATTGCTCTCGAGGAGCTACTTGGTGTGTGAGGATGCTTTTGTTGGAGAACAAGAGTGCCTCTGCCTAGCCCAGAGTAATTTGCTTTCAAAAGAGATTAAACTAAACTGGGAGGATGCTGTTAATCCGAAGTTGTGGATTCTGCATCTGTGTTTGATCTAGAATAGATACTCTAATTTAAAATTACATTTGTGTATTCTAGGTTGATTTATCTTTTTCATATGGAGACAAGGCCTCATCTCTCAAACCACAATTTGATTGAGATACTGAAATTACCAGGTTATTCAATGGGGGTGTCAGATAAATCTTTCCCTCTTCTAGGTGGTGCAGATTTTCAGATGGATCATTTCTGATACTCTCTGAGGATGACTTTGAATGGGCAATATCGGAATTGTTTTCCTGGATGCCCAGCAGTTACACTGGCTGTAACTATGTACAAATTCGCCCTTCTAAAAGAAGTGAATGAAACTGAGCTGGAGAAACATACTGGGCCACTGTTGAGGTTCCAGAGGAGGCTGTTAGAGTGGTGTCCCTGGTCTCCCAAAAAGCAGAGCCAGAGGGTGGCTGGGTGGCTCGGGCGGGATGGGGAATGCCTGTGCATCAGTGGGAAACCACAGGGTGTGGTGCAGGGCCAAGGGAGCTGCAGGGACAATGAGTCTGTGGTAGGCACTTGGTGATACCAGAGAGCCCCAGCTAATCTTGGTTTCATGTGGTGTAGTCTGTTTGGATTAAATACAGGGGTCAGGGCTTGCTTTTTTTCTTTTAATTTTTTTATTGCCATCAGCTAGTCTAGCATCTCAGAGCTCGTCATTTAATACCTTCATTCCACTGAGAAAGCAGGAATAGCCTTCCTGCATACACACTTTAAGATGGAATTAGCATGCATAGGCCAATTTCAGAACTTTACACCAAGCCCTTACGCCCAGTTGAGTCACTGCATTTATTCTGCAGGCTTCTGATTTTCCATTTCAGTGGTGGACATATGCCTCTTCTGGACTGGCCTAGGTGACACAAGCTCTGCAAATACCTTATTGCAGTGCTGGGGACCCCAGCAGCCCACCTGGCAAACTCCAGGAGAGCACTTTGGTCCCAAACCTGCCTGAGCGGTGGCTTTGGGCAGTGCCACCTCTTCGGCTGAACCCAGATCATAATGTTGAAGATGGATCATGAGTTCTTTTCTGGGACTTGCCCCCCACCTTGCCCTGTGGCTTTTTTGTGTGACACTGTAGGGGACAAAGGCATTGTGTATTATCACGTGGCGTGTTCAGCATTCCCGGGAGGTAGCCAGAGATGTACCTCTGTGCTCTGAACTGTTACACCACGGTGGAGGATGTCATATGGTGTCCAGAGATGTTTCCCCTTCCCCCACTGCCCACATGCCAAAATAAATATCTGATATGAAAGTCAAGGTACAGAAGCCAGCTGGATTGTACAAAAGGTCCTGTCTCCTTTCTGCTGTTGTTGTTTTTATTTTTTTTAATATAATTTTCTTGATGGGTTGAGTGACTGTCTACAGTAGAATAAAGGGATGGAGAAGATATTTTGGCATTTCTTTGAGCAGTAGTGTGTTCCTTCTTTGAAATCTGGGATTTTTTTTTTTTTGTGTTTGCTTTGGGTTTTTTGTTTATC
>VZRN01001021.1:71990-88448 GCA_013397935.1 Dasyornis broadbenti | reverse complement strand
CCCCCCCCACCTTCCTTTCACAAATGGAGGAGAGGAGAAATTGTGTGCATGTGTGTGTGGTGCCCTGCCAAGCAGAGAAACTAAACAGACAGCCTCTATTGCTTTTGCTCTCACATCTCTAACTTAATTATGGGGGAGGCAAGGGGTGTGTTGTGTTTAATGTACTCCATGCTTCCAAAACTCTGCACTCTCACATGCTAGGGGCTGACCACTGGCACGGGCTTTCATTAATACTTTTTCTTTACCCTGCCCTTCTGAATCGCTACTTTTGCTTTGGGGGCTTCTTTGTAACAAAATTCTTTTATTTTTATTTTTATAATTGCTTCTGGATCTACAGAAGTGCATGTCGAAAAGCATCTCAATGTCACTAGTCTTTAGTTCAACAAGAACGCTATAGAAACGAAAGGTTCTGTCATCCATCAGATTTTCTGTTCCATTTGTTGAAGATGAAAGGCGAGTGAATTTAGTGCTCACTTTCTTCTCCTTCTGACAGTTATTGATCCTCCCTGGAACTCTGCAATTCACGCTCGGAGCCGGCCCTGACACGGGGAATCCCCAATTTATTATGTGTGTGCTCACTAGCGCCGCATTAGTGTGGCAGATCTGCCCTGCGTCTTTCAAAGCTGTTTGTTGATTTTCCAGCTGCACCTTGTGAGCTGGGATTCTCCCCCTTCTCGCCCGTTTTGCCTTACAAGACTTTTAATCTGGAGGCTATTAATATTTGAGAAACAAGTGCTATAGCACGTGTTTGTGTGTAAGTGGTTTCAGAGGCTTTCTTGGTTTGTACAAAATAGGAAAGGACTGAATCCTTTTCTTTGAGAAAATGGGGTATAGGAGGGACAGAGCCTACAGCCTGTTGGTTTTTAGCTGAATTTTATGGTCATTAAATTGCAAGATTATTAGGCTAAAGACAGCCCCTTAGTTAAAATCAAGATATTGTGGGGTAAGTGTATTTATTCAATGGCTTCCATCTCCAGAAATAGAGCTGCAACAATATGAAAGGAATAGATGTAATGGTGGGAAGTATCACAGTCTTCCATGTCCATTCTCCCCATGATCTTTAATTGAAGGTGCATCTGGGTGGATGGGAGCAGAGACTCAGGGATTTCCTCCAGCGCTTCCGGAGCTGTGCAAATGCAAACTCAACATATTTTGTTGCAGGCTGGAGCTGACATCAGCCTGGCTGGCATGGTGCATGGGCCCAGGTGATGTCCTGGACCATGCTCTGCTGCATGGATGTGTCCTGTGTATGATGTCCAGCAGGGCATGGGGGCACCAGTCTTCTAAATACAGATCTGTAGTGCACTGTGCTCTTCCAGCATCTCCTGTGCCTCAGCATGGTACCTCCGCTTTGCTGACTGAGGATGGTGAAGTCTTACATACAAATTTCATACAGCTTCGACATTTTTTATGTCATTGAGAACCTTTTAGCGTAGGTGCAGTGAAGGTGTAATTTCTCTGTTATTCCCTGCTGAGCAACAACAAACTCCATAGCTCTGCCTTTTGTTTGGTTAAATGTTCATGAAGTCCTCTGTCCCCTGTGACCAGCCAGGGATATGTGTCACTCTTCTTGTCCTGGTCCTCTTTTTTCTCCAGGCTACTTTGTTCTTGTGGTTTACTTAACCCTTGGCCAAGAAAGCATATTTCCAACCAAAATCTTACAGAACAGAAAGGAACAGCTTATTTCTGAAGAGGCAAGAGCTGCATGGGTCAGGGTGTTCCACCTTGGGGCTCAGTCTGGGGAGGGCAGCTGGACTGGCCGTGCAGAGCTGACGGTAATCAGCCTCCCCAGCTGCTTACAGGCTTTGCGGGAGGTTGGCGGGCCCTTATAAAAGGGAGTTTCACATCTGCTTTTGTTTATCCTTTTTGCTGCGGGCAAGGCTGAAAACTTAATAAATTGCATGAAACCTAAGGAAACATGAATATAAGAGTATTAGATAAATTACAGAAGCTTGCCTACCTGTAACATTTTTTATAACATGAATGGGACATGTGTATTATTTCTTTATAAAAAGTACACCATGTCTCAGCCTCTCACTGAGGCTCTCTTGTTTAAACATTTCTCTGTTCTTGCGACTTCTGCTCCTCAATTTCCACCTCTAGCTCTTCCCAAATTTTAACATCATTTTTTGGTGGCAGGCATTTAACGCACCAGCGCTCTGAAGATGTGATGATGGTTTTTCGAAGGATATTTATGAAGCGGTTTTTAAGTATTTTGGAGGCTCATGTCTGAAGGAACAGATGAAAGAAAAATCCTTGTAATGCTGGTAGCATATGCACGCTGTACAAAGAATGTCTCAAATATGTGCCTGTATTTGCTCTAATATTCTCCCCATTTTTTCAGCCCAACTCTCCTAGCAGGGGCAGGGATGAAAGGGGAATTGCGAGAGAGAAACAATAAACTTTTAAAACAGACACCTTAGTAAGAGATGTTGTAACTTCGAATATTTGCAGTTCCTTTGTTAAAGAACTGGCATTGCACATTAACCTTAATGTAAGTGTAATATAGCATGTATCTGAGGCAGAATTGAAGAATATGAATTTCTGCAGCTAATGGTTTTTGAATAAATTCAATACAATTGTCTGGCAGTTATTAGCAGAATGTGTGAATCGGGGGCTATGCAACACTGTATACTTTGAAGACCTTGAACTATTTCTACCAGTTAAGAGCTGTTAGATAGAATCTGCTGAAAATTAGCTTCATTCAGTTATCATACAATATAGTGAGCTGTTCTGGCAAAAAGCATTCTCTGCTAGCATTGAGTCAAAATAAATTCTTCTCTTCTGTCCTGAATTGCAGATGGTATCTGACTGAGGTCAGATAACCTGGCTCCCGCACACGCGTGCGTGGATGTGCCACCCATACGTGTGTGTAAGGAGATCTGTGGCTGGATGTAAATATTGCCCTATAACTTGCCTTGCTCTCGTGCCCATGTGGGCAGGTCACCGGCACCCTGGCTTTCGCCAGGCACTGGCTGACCCTGCACAAGTATGTGTTCCCTGCTCCAAAACATTAGTAACGCTGCATTAGATTGGGCTTAATTTGGGCTTACACAGAAATAGCCAGTGCCTGTATTATGCAGAATGTCAAGCCGAATATTTGTGATGGCTTTTCCTCGCTTTATTATGAATCCTCTGGGTCTGATGGGAGGAGAGCATGAGAGAGGATGAGAAGGAACACAAAGGACCAGCAGAGTTTGGCCTCCTGTGTGCTGAACGTCACAGTTCAGTGCAAGCCAATGCAGAATTACGTTGCTCACTCTGGTGTGGCATCTAGGCTAATTTGTCTCGCTAATTACACCGGGTGTAGGAGTATGCTGATGCCATTAACAATGTCCATGACCCAGACTGGTCTCCCTACCTGAGCTTTATGGTGCCTCATGAGCGTCTGAGCTTTCCTGGAGCTGGTGACTCGATGAGACTGGCAAAGTGTAAAGGTCCTGTAGACTAGGGCAGTAATATGCTGTCAGTGCTGCCAGTTTACTTACGTGGGCAATACACAAGCTATATAATTATTTTTGGAGAAGATAGGTGAGTTATTTATCGATGTTTGCTAATAGCAGGTGTGCATAAGACTGGCTCATTAACTGATTCCTTACAGTCAACGGAGAGCACCCAGGTCTTCTTCACACAGGCTTTATAGGCTGTACTTAGCAAAGATGTTCTCATGGATAAAGAATGAGAAGTGATGATTTAAGTTACACCTCAGGGAGCAGGGCTCAGGGGCTGGAGGAGTGACCAATACCTGAGGAAGGGTGGAGTTATGAATGATTTTCTGGTTTGTACTTAAAGTTGGTGCAGAGTGAAATGGAGGGGAACAGACTGGATTCAAACGTGATTAATCGTCTAGGGTGTACAAGGAGAAGGGAGTGACTGAATGGCATAAAGTGTGGGGATTCTTAGCTAATTCCTTAAGCTAAGGGTAACTTCTTAAGTTATGGAAGCCAAGAAGTTGGATCCTTTCTTTATCCTTCACATCTGCTCCAAAATGTTTGGAGAAGAATCACCACTCATGTGAAAGATATACTGAAGAGGCAGCAATCAGCTCAAGCTAGTTGGCAGGAGTGGTGGGAATGCAAATGTCAATGCATGATTTGAAAAATCTGGTACTCTTGGAGGGAAGGGGGTTTCCACCACAAAACCAGCTCATCCATTTTCCAACAGGGTCTGTAGACAATGGATCCCACAGTCCCACATGGTCTCTGGTGTATTACGAGGTTTCATTTTTGTGGTCACCTCTAATTTGCCATGCAGACTACTAGAGGAAAGAGTTTTGGTTCTGGCCTCAAAGTGTTTAAAATGGAACTGCTCATCACTGGTAAAACCATTGTAGTAAATGTAGTCCCAAAGTTTTGCAGGAGTTGAACTTCCATCGGTGGAAGTTTCATCCTTCCTGTCTCTAAGGGATCATCAATATGAAACCCTGCTCACAGCTGCTGTAGCCCCAGGTCTTTTCACAGTGTGTGTGAGTTTCAATATAAAAATCTAGGATACATTCCCTGAAGGAACTGGAATTTCTGGTGTTGCAAAGTCCTTATTAGGAAATTGGAAAGATACACTGATGAGTGTGCCTGTTTAAAATCAGATAATACAACAGTTCCCACCATTATTCTGCTTTGGAAGGATTGTTTGTTAACTAAGTTGGTGTTTCAAATTAGAACGAAAATGGAAAAGAACAGTAAGCAAATTATTTTCTTTAAGTTTGGGTATTTGTAATATTTAGAAAAGTAGTAATTGGATAACTCCAACCCAGTACCAGTGCATTAGTAGATACTGGGGTCAAGTTGTCTATTTCTAGTTTCATGCTCCTTCAGTGCATCTGTATTTAACTCTTTTCTGCACATGTCCTAGCAGCTCTATATTTATTTAATGATTCCCCAGGGTAGCCATGCATAGAATCACAGTCTAGTTTTGTTATCAGGAGATTGTAGCAGTAACAGGCCCATATCATGCTGCGTAATTGTGGTACCTCACCATTTTGGGTTGAGGAGAAGCCCTGCCCATGAGTATGGACTAATCATTCTCCCATGAGAACCATAAATAACTTTTGTTTATATGAAAGCACTAAGATTTGTGAAAATGCTGGTTGGAACTAAATGTTTTAATGTCCTAAATTATAGTATGCTGTGATCAGTCTGACACTGCTGTGGCAGAACAAAAGCACTTGCATGGACTATAAAAGTATTGTTAAATTTCTAAAGAAGTAATTTAACATTTGGGGGTTTGTACCATTAGTTGTCAAATTCAGGAAGAATGGTTAAATGGCACGAATGGTACAAGTCCCATTTTGTTTCCCATGGCTTATTCTTTTACTCTCATTTCTGTTCTAAGCCTGTGTGAGATAGGAGTGTTCTGGTGGCTCTGGTATTTTTACACTTCATGACTGTGTGTTGTGGTGGGATCTCCATTGGGCTGTCAGCTTGCTACTTCTTTGCAAACCAGTTAAAATAGCATGGAAGGTGGAGAATACCTATTCTACCTTAGCTGGGGGAGTTGGCAGGTTGTGAGCAACGTTGTCTCCAGTGTCTGCTGTGCCATGTTCCCCTAATAACCTAGATCTTCTTGAAGCATGGCCTTGGGAACTTTGGGAAACATCTTGGATGGAAATGCCAGTAGGTTGTTTGGCTCTTGTTAGCAGCTTTTATCCGGAAGCTTTAATAGCATCGCTGCAAAGTGTTGTTTAACAACTGGCCTCTTTGACAACCGTGCTCCACTGATAATGAGGGAGCTTATTTTACCAAAGAGCTGCAAAGAAATCCAGGGCTGAGGGTGGGCATGGGTAAAATTGTTTTAATACAACTTTTGTTTAATAGAGGCTGAGTTTGTACGACTGATGGATTAGCAGATGAGATACCCCGTTATTTCTCCAGTAATTCTTTGTAGAGGGTCTTGACTCTGTCTATCCAAAAAAGAGTCCATTCTCCTTTCTGTGAGTTTTGCGCACTAATGACAGAGATGAGTAAAGAAAAATAGCCCATCCAGCTGCAGGCTTTCTGACACAGCCATTAGGTTTCAGGTGAGCAAACGTTGGAGAGAAAAAAGTGCTCTCCAGCAATTGTAATTAAGGGAAGAGCACCAAATACCTGTAGCAATATGTCAGTATTTTGAAATAACATTGCATCATATTTTACCTGAAACTTCATTAATGATAGCATAGATGGCCTCTTTATCTTGCCAGCATCTGCCCTATTACTGATTGAGACTAAGGGCCAGGCATGTGGAGTAATTCTGTTGAAATAGTTGTTTTTGTGTTTTATGCAACTGACAACCAAATCTGGCCTCTGGAATTTACAGTCAACCAAGCAAATGAGCTTTGAGCTCACTGTGGGGTTTGTTCTCCTTTAATGCAACAAAGGCAAGCTGCTAAAGGCAGCCTGCAGTAACACTGCCTCACGTTCAGCTGAGTATCCGTCAGTATCAAAACATCTCTTCATGCTCTGGTTCAGGGTCACACTTCACCTGTGTTTGTTGCTCGGCAATGGAGGGAAATGAGACTCCAGGCCAGGGGCCTCCAGCTTGTCATCTGTTGACTTATGACCATGGGTGGCCTGTCCCTAGGCAAGTTGTAATAGGGGAGGTAAAGATAATTACGGAAATGCCTCTTGTTGATGGACTAACCTTCTCCCTGCCTTCCATCAGAAAATGGGAAAAGGTTAAAAGTGGCTGCTGTGTGTCCCTACTGCTTGTCAGGGGAGCTGCATTTGAATGTTAGGATTGGAGCCTCTCAAATTCAACTGTCCTGTAGATGCAGGTGACCAAATTCCCACTGAATATCCACCTCTCCCAGGCAGAGAAGGAGGGCCAAGGCAAAAGATACTTTACCCCAGGGTGGTGACAACACAGGCTGTTTTATCTGCCAATGCCTTTTGACTTCCAAAATATTGAAAGAAACCAGGGGGAACGGATGCATTGTAGAAAATTTGAGCAAGCACAGAAGCACATTTTTATAATTGCCAGAAAATGAAGAGTGCCAGAGTGCCCTGACAAGATTCACATGGGAGGCAAGCAGCCCTGCTGGGTGCTACCCAGTCCTCTCTGCTGTTTGATACCAGCTAGGGAAATCCTTCTGGTGGCATCAGGGTTGTTGATTCCAATCATTTTTTTATTTTGGTCATATGAACAGAGCTGGTTCCTGACCAGTGATGTTGCACCACTTCAGGGCCTGAGTCATGGATACGTTTAATGCAAATTCCGAGGGTGGCAGGCAGCCCATTGTTTAAAGAAACAGTTTCCTCCCTCACACAGCCACCTGGAACAAGCTCCTGTGAGACTTGATTTTATCAGCCTCAGCTTTTCTTTTGTTAGCCAGTGTTGTGTTCTTGCTAGGTGTTCCACTGGGTTTTTCAGAAGAACTTGATCTGTGCAGGTTGTGGGACAAAAAAAAGTCACAATTTTCTGCACAACCTGTCCACAGCTGAAACAAATGAAAGAAATAAGGCTGATGAGCAGTACTGGGGCTGCCTCCGACAAGTTGAGTGGACACAAGGGAAGAAGTAAAATGCACAGTGTTGGAGCAAAACATACCTCTTGCTCTTCTACCAGCCCCTCCTGACTCTGTCCCTGTGCTTGCATCCCTCCTTCTTCAGCATTTAAAAGTATATAATTTAAAACACTTAACTGTGTTAATGACCTGACAATGTTCAGAGAGGGACAGCAAAACCAGGGTCTCTAGAGTACCAGCTATGGGCTGTCCTGTATCTCTCCCTGTCTGGCACTGTCTCACTCTGAAGAGGGACATGGGACAAGCCTGCAGTTTCTTGTTCAAACAAGAAATAGATGTTCTGGTATTTCTGAGACCTCAAAGAGAAATGGTAATTTTCTGCTACTGAATGGAAGCAGTAATTTCCATTATAATTTTGGCTCTAAACCCCATTTAGATAATGGTATTTCCAAAATACTTAAATCCAAGCTATCCTAGCCCCAAGCTTTGGGCTACCCATGCAGATATGCTGTACAATACCTAACACGTGCTTAGCTTTTGCATTTTAGCCATACGATGGTGTTGTTAGCCAAGTCAATTTTCTGTTCGTTTTTAAAATTACCATTCTGTAAGACCGTGTTTCTTGTGTTGTGCTAAATTTCCAAGTGTCTGGTCTCTGTTACAGCACTGTGCTTATCTGTTAAATAGGCAATTTCTTTGGGTAATAACACTAGAAATAAAATGATCAGAGTTTGACTGAGGCAGCACGATCCCTGACAGCGGTGCGCCTTGGTTTGGCCCACATCTCCTGAAGGGTGAAGGAAACTACTGACACATCACACTTAATTTACGGTGCTAATGGTCTTGTGTGGAGTGGTAGGGGGGAAGAGGGAGTGCCCTCGCAAAGCACGGGAAAATGAATGTGTTGTCTCTACTGCAACCCACAGGCAGAGATAGTGGCTGCAGTCTGCTCACACCCTTCGGAAGGAGGTTGGGCTGCCACCCTCCTTCTGCTGAGGGTTTCTTCCTCACCACTGTGGCTGGGGACGACATGTGCTTTTCTCAGCAGGTCTGCAGCGGCTCAGCACGCCCAGCCCATATTGGAAATGGGAATTTTTTCATCAGCCAACACACTGGCTGACCTGGTAGGCTTTTCCCTTCTATCTCCTTGGACGTGGCTGAAGCCCCAACCTCCTTGCCCTGGCTTTAGTGCAGTGTCATATTGATACTCCCACTGTAGCATGGACCTTCCTTTATATTTCATGCTTTTTCCCTGCTGCAGCTGTGTCCATGTCACTCGGTGTAGGAATTCAGTCCCTCTGAGGAAACCCTTGGGGAGTGGTGGCCCTCAGTAGAGGGCCTTTGCTGATTTTGTTACCATGTGCTGCCAATAGTGGTTCATATTATTCAGTATAAATTTAATTCTGTAATTTAAATGCTAGACTTACCTCTCCTGTTTATTAAATATTGTGAACAGCTATGGGATACACTTCTGCCAAACCATGTCTGTGTTGTTTTGGCTTTCCCTGTTTTCCTCCATGGATCTCGTTCTGTCAAAATTTCAGGCAGCAAAGTAGGGGATCTGGGAGGCTCTTGACTAAGGGCATGTCAGGAGTCACTTGCTGGAGTGACTTCTTGGTGGTCACAAAGTGCATGAGATAAATTTGACACCTGAGTATGTTTCATTGTAACTTTTTAAAATTTTGTAAACTTGTAAAACTTTGTTTGATTGTAAACTTCTGCTAATTTTCCTCTCCTGAGAAAATGTCCATTTTCCTTTTGAAAGCCTTGTATTTTTAACCCTTGCACACTTTATTTCTGGTGTTACTCATTTTAGAGAAGTTTTATGATGTACCTCTCCACTGTTGTCTTTCCTGCTCCTTTTCAAATACTGTTCTTAAAAATGCATGAGGAAAAACTGAGCCCCCTCCTTCCTATTCCTTTAAGTAATCATTCTGTATATTTCACAATGTTTTTAATGAAAACCCTTTATTTATATATATTTTTTTTTTATAATAGCCATGGATTCTCCTCGCTCTGGGTGCTCAAATCTAGCCTGGTTGTAAATTACAGTGCTTGCACATTAAAATAATTTGCGGTGACACAGGGCCTTGGCAGCGCTGCTGGAGGCTCTCCTTAACCCACTGGGGCCTTCACTGCATGTTTAAAATATATCTGTTTTTCACTGGATTTACAGAATATCTGGCAGTTTAGCTCTGTAAGGAAGAGTCCTCCTTCAGCAGTTTGTATGGAAGAGCTCCATTAGTGGAGTTTTGGAAGAAGGAAACAGGCAATAATTATTCCCTTGTGTTTGATCAGCCTGATGCAAATGTGTTTGGGAAGTGAAGAAGGTTGTGCTGACTTTCTAAGAGAGAGCTCTCTCTGGTTTTTGTGTTGAGTAGCTGCTGCCTGTTGGGGAATATGGGACTTTGGGGTAGGGAAAGAAAGGAGAAAGAGCAGGGGTCCCCTGACCAGGAAAACTGCATTTAAGGCCAGAGTTCAGCAGAGGCTGAAACCATGATTCTGATGCAGGAGGTGACATCTGTGAGACTGTTCATGTGTTTGAATAGCTTGCTGAATTTGGATGTCAATGCCATCCTTGGAGAAGCCCCAAAGGCTGGAAATGCAGCCTACACAATAATAACAGATCAGTGCATCCAACACTGCCTTCACCTCTCCCTCTGCTGGGTTGTATTACACCTACTCTAAAAAGGATCTTCTATAACTTAGTGGTTCATGAAAAGACATTCATTAAAAAAATTACTACAGCAGCATAAATACAATGATATAAAGGCTAAAAGTTTCTCATGCTGGGCAGGTTTGTAGTGTTCAGTGCAATGTGCACGGTGTTAGAGTAGCCTGGTCCTTGCCGTGAAGGCCAGTTCTGCCTGATTTTTTTGAAAAAGATCATCTAGAGTCATTACATTTGCAGATTTTCCCCACCACCTGTTTTCATGTCTGTAAATATATAAGACAGGACGCTCATTCTTTGTTCTGAAGGCACGTTAAGATCAATGCCCTTGAGCATGCACCCTCTTCTGACTGTCTAAAAATTTGTTAAAGGTATAGATCTTGATTACATTCTCTTAATCCAAGCCTTTTCTTTTAACCCAGCTCTTAAAAGGAAGCATACATGACAGTACATCACACAATATCTCAGCCCTTTCCTGACATTTCTGTGGAAGTAAATGAAAGGTGTAAATTAAAAAAAGCAAGTGTTTGTGTCTCACTTTAACCTCCTGTTATGTTAAATGGCTTTATTGAAGAGTGCCAGCAGTGTTCTCAAAAAACTTGGGAAAATCCACTGTGAGCTATGCAATTAGTTGCCTTGGGAGCTGAGTATGGAGTTCATGATGTTTGATGTGAAAATTACATGGACACATCTAATTGGGAGTATTTGCACCACACAGGATACCGAATAAAGAGGTGAACTCTTTCCCTCCATTCCTGGCTTGTTTTCTTCTTTAGTTGAAGTGTTTACCTTGAACTCTTCCCAGTTGAAATGCTGTTTATCTAGGGATGTGGATTGATCAGTAGGTGCACATTTCTCTGCGCAGATTTTGGAGGGCAGGGGAGAGAGAGGCAGAGGTGATTCTGTGAGCCTGGAAGGATGAGAGAAAGACAAACTTCAAGCTACCTCATGCTTTCCATTATCATTCCTCAGTCGTGACTTGCAGTGCCTATCCCAGCCCTAGAGCTCTACTCTTTTGCAGGAGTCAATGGCTAATTTAGAGAGTCCCTGGCATCACAGGATCCATTACTCATAATTTCTTTTAGTGGTTAAGTTTTGCAATATAAACATATGATGATCTTTTATGCTGACAGTGGTCTCCAATGTCCGTCATTTTTTGAGCACTTTCTGATGTCTTGCTTTAATGTTTTTTGTTAATGGTCCTCAAAATCAAAGAAAAATTTTCTGTAAATTAGTAGCTGCTTCCCGCTTGTCTTGTGAATGTATGTCTTGGGGTATCATTCCCTGAATTAAGAGATCTGCTAACAAAACCCAGAAATCCAGCGCTCTCTTGTCAGTATTAAAACTTGTATTATCTGTGTGTGCATGTGGATGTAGCTATCTTCTCCCTTCTTCTTCCTTAGAAACTTGAATTACGTGTTGATCTTTAAACAGTTTGGGTTCATTTTTCTTTGGTTGCAAATAAAACTTGCCTGATGAATGCAGCTAAACTGTGAGCGTATTTTAAATATTCCGTGGTTTTGAACTGCAATAAAGACTTAGAGTAAAACATTTTCCAGTAATTTAGTACTCTCTTCAGTGTAGTTATTCAATTATTAGACCACAAAGGCATTCTGCAGTTTGATGTTATTAAGAAATATATTAGCAGAAAATGCTCTATTATCATCTAATGCTAATAATCAGCTGGTAGGAATTAGAAGAGAAGATGTGTAATTGGAATTCTTGTGGCTAATAAGATGTGAATTCTAAAGACATTTCCGGGAGAGAAATCTAGGTGCTATTACAAGAAACTACTCTTTGTATTTGAAAACATTAGTAGGCACAGTGATGAGATCAGATTGATTTGCTTGGAATATCAGTGAGATACAATAATGGAGATGACTGAATAGCATTTTGATCCTGGAGCAATATCAGTGTCTTGCATCCTTTTTTCATTATTTGCCATTCTGCTGTAAGATGCATTTCCCTGACCTCTGCCTAGCTTGTTTTTAAAACATTGATGTACCAGGGAAATGCGTAGTGAAATGATAATTCAAGCCACTGGTTTTCTAGCAGGGCCCCTTCTCCTAGACGTAGTTGACAGGACGTACGAGATTACAATGTACGGATGGTCCCTTCTTTCTAGCAAAGAGGGAGGTGTTACAAGCCTTTAAGGACATGGGTAACTTCTCCAGTGCAAGTTGTTGCATACTAGAAGCCAGTTGTCTGTCTGTATGTGTGTCTGTGTGACATGCCACCAGTGGAGAGTGTCTTTTCCTGAACCATTTGCAAATTGATTGTACCCTAGAATTGCAGCCTTTGGTTGCTCTGTTACTGCTGGATTTGGTGTAACTGTGTCATTATACTTGTAAAATTATTTACCCACTGGATTTTGTCTTTGACCCTTGCATCAGTGAATTCCACAGGCTGATTTCTTGCCATTTGCATTAAGGGGAGGGAGAGCAATGAGTTTGTCTTCCTTACAGGGCACCTCCCTGTTTCTAGCCTAAGTTTGACCTTTAGAAACCTAGTCATACTCAAATTTGATAAATACAATTTTCTCCTGGAAGCTAAGAGTCTTCAAATGAAGCCAAATGTAGAAGGCAGTGAGAGGGTAATGTGTAATGAGGTGGTCTTTTCTTTCTGAGCATGCACTGGCTCTTCAAAACTAGAAACGTTCTCCTAAATTCTTACATGGGTTTTAATCTGTTGCTCTTGGCAGACACCAGTGCCTTTGGGTTGGGGAGTTTGCTGTAGAGAGCAGGCAATGTTAGAAGTGGTTTCTTTGAGTGTTATGAGCTCCCTGTAGAGATGGTTGGAAGTTCACCACGTGAGGAGCTGTGTGGATTCTGCACGGCAGTGCAGGAGAAGTGGAGGCAGGACCCAGGTGAGGTTTAGTGACTTGCAGAGAAGGACAATGGCAAGATCCAAGTGAAGAGCATTGGCCAGGTGGGGATGGAGGGAAGGATGTCCTGAGATCCCACAGGGAGCTTGCCAGGTCTCTCTGGTATCACACAGCAGGTGGTTTAAAATGCTGAAATCTGTAACTGCTCTACTCTAAGTAAAAAAAGAGAAAGCAAAGCAAGAAGACAGAGGAACACCTCCAGATCTGAGCAGTTTGTAAAGTTTTCTTAGACTTGGTAATGCCTTGAGAATCCTGTTAAATTCTTAGGCAAGCAAGCAGTGATTAACTTTTCTGCAATTAAAAGTGTATATCTTGGTTATCACCTCTTATTTAATTATCAGATGCTTAGTTTTAGTTGCATGGATGTCTCAGACAATAGGAAGCAATCAGACTGGAGGATGCTGGAGCTTCACAAGCATCTGAACTATCCCAGCCAGTGGTGCTGTGGGAGGAGTCAGCCCTTGCCCTCTGCCTTGTGCTTGGGCACATGTGAACCAAATTGGAAAACTGGACTCTTAACACATTTTTTTTCCCCTTTTTTCCTGCCCCTTGCCCCAGATTAATTTGAACCCTACATCAGCAGCCCTCCAGGTTACCATAAGACAAATGAGATGGTTTTGCTGATGTAAACAGGAGGACACAGGAATAAGAGGGAAAAGGTGGGACTAGGATTTTATTATAGGTTTACAGTAGCATTAAATGGGAGAAACAATCTAGCTATTTTTTTGTTTTCCATTTGTAAAGGTATATAATGTTTGCATTTGAAGAGGCTGCAGATTCACCAGTATAAGAGGAGCTGTACTGTTCTCCCCGCTTTCAAAAACAGATACTTTCTAGCCAATTTTAATAACATCTTTACTACGGCACGTGAACTTTTTAAAGGGGTTGTATCTGTGTCTCCTGGACAGTATACTTGGTATTTTTGAAACTGTGGGAAAACTTGTAACCTTTCCCTTCTGTTTCAAAAGGAGAAGTTTTCCCTGAACTAGACCCTGCTGAAAACATGTGCAGAGGTATAGCAAAGGGTTTCAGATCACTGCTTACATGCTTAAGAGCCAAAACTGATGGAAAGAGAGGAGGGGTTTGTACCTGTACATCAGAAGAAAGGTATGAGGACGCACGTTAGAAAACTGATCTGTTGAGAGAGCAGTGGTGGCCATCATGGGGAGGGCTGTTGTTTCATCATGTTAGAATATGTTAGAATCAGTCTTAGTTTTCTGGGTTTTTTTAGAAGAAAAGACAACAGAGCAGTTTTAAACAAATATGAGTATCTGCAGAAAAAATAGGAGAATTCTTAAGAAACATGGTGAGTGAACTCCAGTGCCCTTCAGAGGCTTCTCCTGCTGTGTCTTTCTCCCCTGACTTCCCCTGCCTCACCTCCCTACTCCCAGGGAGAAAATTTAGATGCGTTTGTTCAGAAGTGAAAGACCATCTTTTCACTTACAGGATCAGGAGAACAATTTTCTCTCCCCTCCAGCACCCCTGGACTCCAGTTCTCTGGATGCAGAATTTTGGTTGTTGTTCCTCCCCCGTGTTGTTTTTTGTTTTGCAATAATCATTCTTTTTAATGCATTTTTAATAAACAAGATTCGTTTGAGGAGACTGTGAAATGATGCTGCAGACAGCAGACAGAATGCCTTGTTCTAAAACACTTCCTCTTGTCATGTAGATAGTTTTATCAGATAAAAGAATCGTTGCTTTCAGCATTGTGTATTTTATTGTTGCACATGTGTGCACACTCACATACACAGTAATGCCCATTCCATCAGAACAATGGGAAGGTAGCAGCATTGAAATAAAAAACCAATAATGTGGCTTTTTAGGAGTTTTATATGCAGATCTTTTCCTGTGCAGCATAATATTCTATTTGAAGTGGAACTTAGCTCTTAGTTAACACTGAAAGTGATAAGTTGTCTAAAGCCCTGTTTAGACAGACAGAGCTTATTTGGCATCTGCATTAAGCTGTTTGACAAAATGTTTCGAATGTAATTAGTTCACATCAAAGGTACACCACCTTCGGTGGCGGGTAAGATGGATGAGAACTAAAGATACTGAGATCAGCATGACCTGACTGAAGGCCTTGCAATTTAAGGTTTTACTGTTTATTACTTTATATTGTAAAAAAAAGAAGAAAGAGAGAAAAGAAGAAGAAAAGGAGAGCACTAACTCAAGATTGTTCTAATTTCTGTAATAATTTTCAAAGCTCTTACACATTAGAATTTTGGACTGTTGGGTCTGTAAAACCCAGCCAGAGATCTAAAAAGCTGAATTCTTCCACTTTCCTGTATTGATGTCACTGAACACTAGGGTGGCGAAGAGGGGAAGGAGGAAAATATGTATGTTCAGGTGCATTTGTTACTTTATAATATCCCCACATTACCATTGTTACTTCAGCACCTTTGTGCGTATTTTAGATCTAATTCTGCTCAGGGCTCCATCTGTATCAACAGTGATGGCAAAATAAGAAGTGTTTCCCACTGTAGCAGCCAGTAATCAACACTTATGTTTAACAGCACTGGAATTAGAGAAGGATTGCTTCCTGTCCTTGCTTTCTGCACTAGAGTGGCTGTGGTGGTGTCAGCAGGAGGTAAACTCTGTGAGCACTGGGCTGAGTTTGTCAAAATGACAAGTGATGCTGGACACCTGCCTTGGGAAACTCGCTTGAAAAGAAGCATTCAGCACTTTCTGAAGATAAACTGTATTTAATCACAGTTTAGATTTAGGAATTACTGGGAGTTAATAAAGTGCCAGGCATCAGCTGAAGTGCAAAGGCTCAGCTGGCGCTTGGTAACTCCCGATTTGCAATCATTTCAATTGTGTATATAAGCCCTTTGTTTTAAGGGTGGTACTTCAAAGTACTTATTACGGCCATCTTGGTATGAAGGTGCTCCACATAAGTTGCTAAGCAGACACAATAGAAAACCTGTGTGTGAAAAAGAGTTATGTTGATTCTGTTCTAGACCGTGCTGCTCTTTGAAAAGCATGATTCACAGAAGGTGGGGGAAGACTTCGCCAGAGCGAAGTTGTTCATTTTTCCTGAGAAGAAGTTTCTTTTTGTGGTTTACTGTGTGTAATAAATGCTTAATTAGTATGATTTGAGGACTGATAAGTTTAATGGTGAGGAACAGGTGGTAGCAAAGTTCTATTTTTACTGTTCAAAAGAAAATAAAAGAGTATTTCTGTAGTGCTACTGAGAGGTACTCTTACCCTTATTGCTGTAAAATTAGCTCCTTTCTTAACATGACTCCAGCTGTGTTGAACCTACTGTAGATCATTCATAAAAACCAACAGCATTTTGGAGACAGGCAATATGTAAAATTTAAAATACTTGTTGCGTGCAGTGATGATGGATGATAAAGATTTGGTATCTTAGGCTCTTTTGGTTATCTAATCAGTGATAAAAGGATTTGGTTTTGTAATGAGTGTGGAGATGCTAGATTTTGAACTCTCTTCTTACCTGAT
>VZRN01001021.1:0-36762 GCA_013397935.1 Dasyornis broadbenti | reverse complement strand
TCCTTTCCCTCCCCTCAATGAGCAGAGGGGATACATATTTAATTTTTTTTTATAAACTTTTTAGAAAATGCCAAGACACGCGCTTTTTCCTCTCTCTTCCCCCGCACACCCAACTTTGTTTTAGCGCCCGTGGTCGCGGCTGTAGGAATGCGCGCAGGGAGCTGCAGCTCCGCTTGGTCTCTCCCTGGCCTCTGCGGTTGCAGTCTCATGGTAAGGAGGGCTCGGAGCGCGGAGGGCACGGGGCAGGGGCTGCCTCCCCCCGGCCCCCGCCTGCCGCCCGCCGCCCTCGGCCGCCCCACTCCGGGCTGCTCTTCCCTGACGGCCGCGGGGAAGCGGCCACGGCCGGGGGAGAACTTGCATCCCGCAGGAGCTGGTTCTGGGGGTGTTTGTGGGGGGTGTGCGAACAGGGAGCTCCCGGAGTCTCCATCCCACGTGCTGCGCATCTTTCAGGAAGAGCCGGCAATCCCGAATTTCGCGTTGCCCGTCCCGTTGGCTGCACTTTTCCAAGTTATTGTTGGTAAATGGTGGGGAACTGTCCGTCAGCAGCCCCGGGAACCGCACGTGGGACAAAGGCAGCCGCTGGAGTGTGGTGGCTGCTGTGAATAGAGGGAGGGAAGGCAATTAGCTGCCGTGTTGTTGGGGCTTTTTACTTGTCAAACTGGAGCCTCGTTGCTTTTGTTATTGCCGTGTAAAGGGAAATCGTGGGGTTTTGTTTTGGTATTAAGGGCCTTAGAGGTTGCTGGCTGACACTGCACACGCGAAGGCCAGAGCAGTGCAGGGAGAGGACCAGGGACGGGGCTCTGGTGGACAGGGACTGCACAGATTTTCCTCCCGTTTGCTTCTTCTGCTCCTCTTTTTTTATTTTTTCCCTGGGGCCTGGGTACCAGTTTGTGTTTCGTTGTCGTTTGTTATATTTTGTTTAGCCTGTGGCCCGTGCAGATTAAACTGCTGCTTAAAAGGCAAACTTGGTTGCACTCGAGGTCTCCCTCCTTGAAAAAGTTTTGTTTTCACCTTTATATTTATTTGGTCCTGTTGTTTCACTCTTTGGGGGTGAGGGGGGAGAGAACTCGTTGGCGTGATCTCCCAGATGCGCTTGGGGAAGAAAAATGTTTGCAACTGGTCTCCTCCAGTGCCTCGTCTGCAGCAGCATCCGTCCCACATGGCGATTGCTCCCCGTGCGTGCAGCATCCCTCAGTGTTAACAAATTTGCTTAGAAAGTGAGGAGGGGAACAACGCAGCCACCTTTTCCTAATTGTTTCCCGTTAAACCACCCTTTTTAGCTTTTGCTCTTGTTACTGAGTAACTACTTTACAACTTTAGGGAAAAGGACGAAAAAGGAGATGAGAGATTATTGACTCTTGGCAAACTCGGATACCCGCGATATCCGGCTCAGATTTAGGAAGCGGGCATCTTGTAATGCTCATAGGCAAGAGCAAGGTGCAGGGCAGAAGGCTTTACCCTTGTTCAGTTCAGCAATGCTCTCGGGTACCCCTGTTTATTCTCATTGAGGAGCAGCTTGAGAAAATACAGTAGCCAGGGCACCGTAACATTATCTGTCTCAAAGTTCCTCTCGCATCCCTGTTGCAGTGGGTCAGTGTTTTACAGAAATATTAAATACTAAAGGAAAAGGGAGGAGGGGGAGAGAACAGAGCTAATGGTAAAGGTCTGCCAAATGTCACCTCAGTGTTACAATGAGAAGAAAATACACTTTCCTTACAGCTCTCCCCCTAAGAAATTTGTTTTGAGGGATTTGACAATCTTGCAGATAAAGTGACTGCTTGCTACACTTAACTGATCATGCTCCCTCACGGCCGGCCGCCGTTTGCTCGCTGCACTTAGTAATACCTGCGCAACCTGGCTTGGAGTAGCATTGTCATTGATTTCCAAAGTAACTGCTTTTTAGCTCCTGTGAGCAGACATACCTGCGTGGGGGGGGGGGGGGAGGAAAGTCTTTTCCCCACTCCCTGGAAGGATGATGGTAAAGTGCTATATTGGAAAAGACAGGAGGCTTCTCTAAATTTTGATAACTGCAGCCGACAATTTAGAAATAAGACACTTCTCACAGCCAACATGACAGTGGATTTTGAGCATTCAGAAAACACCAGGCCAAAAAACTGGAGACATCTTGATCTTTTAAGACAGCTTTTCCAGTACTTTAAGTGAAGGGGGGCAGCGGGGAAAGAAAAAGAGAGAGAAAAGCTGCAAGGAAAATAATACAAAGCCAGCACAATTGGCATCTAGACAGTAAAGAAAAAAAGTTTTTGAGGTTAACAGAAGGAAAGACAAAGCTGTTATGTACCCGAGGGATGCAATTTTAGTGGGAATGGAAGATTTGAGTGGTAAAGGAGGAGCGCTTGCCTCTGGGTTCTCTCTCTTCCAGCAGTTCGGCTGCTGGCATCTCAATTTGAATTGCTGGGTGAGTAGCACTTTCTGTGTGCGCGCTTTCCATCTTGACCATTGAACTTCTGATGTGACTTCTCTCCCTCTCCTCCTCTCTCCCTCTCCTTCCCTTTCTTCCTGTGTGGAATCAAAAAAAAAAAAAAAATGGGGAGGGGGGGAGCGGGAGAAATCAAGCAAGCATCTCCAGCTGTGACCTTTGTTAGCGACGTTGTTTTTATTTATTTATTTTATGGTAATCATCTTTTTTAGCAGGGGGAAGCGCGACTTTTCGATGTCACTTAATTTGACAGCGGTGGCGAGGCGCGAGCGGCAGAGCTGCTCTGTCGCGACACAATGGTGCAGCGGGACAGTTGTTGCACTCCTCCTCTGTGCCCTTCCCTCCCTCCGCCCGGCTTTGGGGTTTGCTTGGGGGGCGGGAGGGGAAAGGAATTTTTTTTATCCTCGTGCATCCAGGGTGGGATCGGGGTGTGTTGGCGGGGCGGTGTTTCAGAGCCCGGTGTGCAGCAGGTTTCGGGGGCTGATTTCTGGCTGCTGAACAATGGTTACCAGCGAGGGAGAAGTGTGTGCGCGTGTAGGGCTGTGTTACATCCGCAGTCAGGCAGTCACACAGTGACCATGACATCACTAGCTTTTCTTCTTTTTTTTTCCTTTGGGGTGGAGGGGGCCACTTCAAAGCTTTCTTCAGTTCAGTACGATATTTCCTAAACCCTGAAACCATGAAGGTAAAAATGTTTGGATTTTGGGTTTTTTTCTTAAAGGAAGAAAAGTTGGTTTGTAGCAGGGCACATACGTTACAGTTAAAGGGGGTTTGGAGACGGAATGGTTTAACTCTTGTCATACACAAAACGAGATTTTTTGTTTTAATTATTAAAAATAGTACATGGTACTATTTATTGGTTGCTTTTGATCCTGTGTTTGGTTGACACTCAGTTAAATTTTCTGAATTCTTCAGAAGCTCAGCTGTAATGTTAAAGATGAAAATTTTAGGGACACTGCATAAGAATTATTTTATCCAGTGATAAAGGAATACGAAAAATAGAACTGAGTGTTGATAAATATGAGATAACACGTTTTAATACAGTGGTTCTGTGTTTGCTGTCAGAATTCCATGAGACTTTCTTTCTCGTATTATTATATATTACAGAAAGTAAAGCTACCCCTCAGCCAGTTTTGTGTATTACCCATACTTGTAAGTGGAAAATAGAAACTTACTGAAGAATTCTACAATGCATCACATTTTCACTGCTGGTTTTGTGAAAGTCTTGAGTTTTCTGCTGTTTCCTTTTCTAACTCTGCCTGACTTGCTTACAGAGTCACTCGATCCAAGAGGAGGATTTCTATCACTTCAGTACTCTGTGGTACCTTTGCCTGAGTAGCTTAGTTGATTTATTTGCCTTTTCTTATGTAAAACAAGGGATAAAATTCTGTAGAATTTGTCTAAAATTAATTAATCTAAAAGGACAGTTATTTAGACGTTTCTTCTTTCACTGCATGTTGTTGCATATGCAGGTTTTACAAGGCTGGTGGTGAGATCTCACAAACGTTTTACCTTTAGAGGAATTTTTTTTTTTTTTTTTGGGACTTGGGGCAAAAGGCCTGACAACACTGTGTAAATGTGCCTGCTACTTTTCTTCTGAAATACTTGCAAGGTGTTTCAGTTCTGATGTGCATTTAACGTAACATTTTTAGGGAAACTTTTCTGAATTTATTTGAGAAATAATTGATCTGGGCTTACTTAATAATTTCATCACTTAATTGTTCTGTGCAGCATGTGATGTTCTTAGCACATTAAAAAATGAAAACAGTTTTTAGAGCCTTTTTATTTGTTAAGTGATTTAATATACATTTGCTATGTATATTGCATATCGGTGTTGAGCACAGTCCGCTATAATTTGTGAATACTGCATTTTAAAAAACTGCACTGAAAACTTGTCATCATATCTTCAGGCATGTATGCGCATGATAGTTTTTTAATAATACTGTTCTTACTGAAATTACCAAGTACAAGAGGGTGTAGGCATACGTGCTTATTTTCTTTAATTTCTTGCAGTTTTTTAACAGCCTCACATTCAAGTTCTTGCTGTAAACAGAAATCACAGATACCCTAATAAAAACCAGGAGCTTTTTCTCCTGCGGTATATGTCTGTCTAGTGCTAAAATAAGTGGTTTATAAGGAAGAATTAAAGCTGTTTATAATGCAGCATTTCAGAGAATGTTGGGCAGTAAGTCAAATTGCATGATCAGGTATTCACAGGAAAGCATGTTACAAGGTCTGTCGGGGCAATAATAAGCACTGTTTTGCATATATTTGCTTTTCTCTCTGCTTCTCATCTCCTCTTAATTTTTGTGCTTGCATTACTGCTCTGTGCCTCTCCCCTTCCTACCCTCTTTGTGTTCAGGACCATTTCCCAAAGACCTGCTTTGGTTTCACCCGTCTCTTTGCCTAGTGGTTGTGCATCCAGCGCACCTTGTGCTGGTATGGCTTAACAAAAAGGCGTTTTTCAGTTTTAGTCTAATATATGCCAAGTGTTTCTGGTTTTTTGCCTTGTTAGACATGAATAAAGGTTTGCCTGCTCTGCAGAGGTACTGTCTCTCTAGTAACTAAAATTAACTCAAGTATGCAAAGAAAGCACTGAGTATTTGTCATGCTGGGGAAGAAACTGCCGCTCCTTTTGTAATGGAAGAAACAAATCTGGGCACTTTATTACCTGAAACTTGAAGGGATTAAGCATTACCCTGTCCTCTTGGTATGGGAAAATCCACCTGTTGATCAAATCATCTCTAATTTTGATATTCAGTGTAAGGCTTGGCTGGATACATGCAGGCCACAGTTCTGGGCTATAGATGATGTAACTGATGTCTGAATTCATACGCCAAGGTCAGGCAGAGCAGGTGAGCAGAGAGCTTTCTCTTTATCAGTAAAGCCTTAAGAGAATAAGTGAGGTAAAATCTAAGTGTCAAAAATGTAATTCCAGGTGTTGCTGAAGGATCTCAAAATATACAGCAGGTGCTTGTTTGTGTCTGGCCTGACATTAGAGGAACACCACATTGTCCAAGACTGCAGCATTTACTTGTATTTAAAACCCAAGTTTCTTTCTTTTACTTAAAAAAAAAAAAAAAAAAAAAAATCCCGCTCCAAATACCAAAGTACCATAGCAATAAACTTACAGCCCACAACAGCTTTGAAAGCAGAGTGTGAGCACACTTAATAATGTTTTACTACTGGTGTGTTTTATCCTCCTGCATCGGAACTAACAGGCGGTAATTAGATAGCTAAACCCCAGTCCTTCCCCTTGTACACTAGAGGATTTGGCGTATGCTAATTGTCACCAGATCATTTCACATAATTGCCTTTTGGCGAAATTAAGTGGAAATTTCCTGAACATCTTAAATCCTCATTTCCCCACCCCCTCCCCTCAGTACCTTCGCTCCCTGACAGGAAGGATGTGGAAAAATGTCAAGCACAGTGGCTTAGCTCTCCAATATTCAGGGGACACTTCATCAGAATTAAAGGAGGGAAAAAAACCAAAACGATTCTTTTCATGAATGAATTGCTGGACACTTAAAGACAGGAAGCTGATTTTGTTGTTTTGTCTGAGAGACTTCTAATAGACCACAGTGTTTTATTGGAAAGCCAGCAATTGTTGCAGGTGCAGGTAGGCACTCGCTGGCCTGGGAAGTGGTCAGGGAGGGAAGGGGAAGAAAGGGAAGGTGGCAAAAGTGTGTGTGTCCCCATTTTTAATTTTTTTTTTTTTTTTAAGGATAGTAAGGGAGTGGGGGTTGTTGCAGGGTTTTTTTGTTTTTTTTTTTTTTTTGGTTGGGTTTTTTTTTGTTTTTTTGGTTTTTTTTTTTTAAGCTCTGTCTGGGAAGGGTATTGTCCCAGCACATTGTTGTCAGTGCTCCTGTCATCGTTTGTGTGAAAGAGGAAAATGAGCCTTTTTTTAGCAGGGCGAGTTGTGATTATCAATGGAGGCCTTGTCTCCTGCTACAATGGGCAGGACCTTAGGCAGGAATCAGCTACATTAAACTGAGAAAGGGCTCAGGCCACTGTATCAGCCAGAAAGGAACAAGGGGAAGTAGTTTTCAGGAATGCTTAGTCAGGTGTGAAAGCATCCTTAAAAAAATAAACAGTGACTCCACTAGCTAAACAGGGCTGGGTAAAATTAAATCTTCAGTTTTCTTCAGGAAATATTTCATCACTGGCGTTGAATTCTTATGCTTGGGAAGGAGATGACTACCAAGTTCCATACAGCTGGTGGGTTTGGTTGGCTTTAGCATCTCAGTTAACCCAAGTGGTTTGCAGTTTCCTTGGTGCAGTTTGGGGTGCCACCCAGAGCGGCTGCTGGCGTGGGTGATCCCCAGGGCTGGAGTGGTGCTTACTGATGCTCTGCTTATTGATGCTCTGCTGTGGGTGGTGGTGACTCCACTGGAAGTGGAAGAATAGTCCAATATTTGCAGCAATATCCTGGGATTCGCCTTTACTTGCAACTTAGTTTCCTGATTTGTGGGTGGTGTCAGGGTGGTGAGGGGGTGAGCATGGTGTAAGGGTGTTGTTCCTAGGCAGAATCACGGAGGGATCAACCTTTAGAAAAAAAAGAAACTCCTTTTATGAGCATCTTTGGAGCTGCAGAGCAGTTCAGGAGCGTCTGTTAGCATTTCACTGGCCACAGTCAGCATAACTGCAATAGCATCTGGAAAATACAGAGAAACAATTTATAAACCTATTTTTAAATATGAACTGGTATTGAATGGTACTCCTTGCTAAGCCCAGGGAGCAGCTCCAGGAGGGCCTGCTAATTCAAGACCACTGTCGACCTGCATCCACCCTGGAGGAGGGGAAAAGGCTGACAAACCCTCTTCTGTGCTGCTTTTGTTTTATTGTATTAGGCTCATAAAAGCACTTTCAGGGCCCATCTTTCTTCAGCAGAAAAGGAGAGCAGCGGGGAAGAGGAGGGCATGGCAAAAAGACAGGCGGAGCTCTAACTCCATTTGTTTTCAGTGTCTCTTGATTAATAGGTTTTAAGGAGGATGGCAAGCTCTCATTCCTCTGGTAATAGAGGAAGGGGAGAGGGCTCTGGGGGTCTGGGTGCACGTACCTGCTCAGTCCCTCCTGTGGCTTTTTGTGCAGACCTGCCTTTACTAACCCCATGTTATCCTGGTGGGGACAAATCCTCTGATGTCTCTGGCATGTTTTTCTCTGACTTGGAGTTGATACCGTGTTTTTATTACCAAAGACAATCAAGCTATGAATTTGCAAACAGAAATTGCAGTAGCAAACTCTTCCTGTTTAGAGGTTGGTTTCTCTTTGTGTGCTCAACAATACAATGTTTCATCTTGTGCGAGTCTTATGTTGCTTTCAGAGACTTAGGAACTATTGATTTATACAGCATATATTAACTTCTTCAATAAATGGGGAGTATTCATCAGTGGGGTGTATTAAATTGGGCTGTATACACACAGAAGCATCTTTCATCCTGTTAATGAAATGTCCTTACCATGCAACAAAGACTAATACACAGCAATTTATACACACAATCCCCCGCAGTTTAAATCCCAAGTTCAGATAGGTTTTTTTTTGTTCCCTAAAGGCTCCTATCAGAACTTAGTCTAAATGGATCTCAGTATTCCTCTTAAACATTTATCAGTCCAAAATTTGTTGTGGTTTTGCTGTGGGAATTTTTTTTTGTTGTTCTAGAGCACCATTATTGTTTAAACTGATCTGTGTTTAAGCACTCCCAGAAGCATTTCAAATTCATATAGAGAGATTTAGTAGTAGAGCCCCTATGGGGACAATTTCCTCTGGTTTGCTTCAGGCAGCAGTTATCAAGAAAAGCAAACTTCACTTGTTTTTTTGCAATTCTTCCCCGTGCCCTCTAACCCAGCATAGGAGACCTCAGCTTTCAGTGGAGAAGGGGTGATTTATCAGCAGATGACTTGGTACTTTGTAGATGCTGGAATTTCTATTTAGAAATCTCCACTTGTTCCTGTCCTGTTACCTCATGCCCTGATGCTAATCTGTGCGTACCATTGCAGCTCCCCTTCCCGTGCCTGACAGAGCCATAAATGGAGCTCTTCAACTTGCCAGAGAAATCCCTGCTTCTCACAATGGCTTTTAGCTTACAACTGCCCTTGACAAAGTGCTCACAAATGTATTTTGGAGAATATTGCCTTTTGCAGGGGGATGTCTAAAGTCATCTAATAGGTGTCCCCTATTGATGGCTTCTGTGGTTTACCTTTCACTGCCAGTGGATGGGGTTAGGACCACACTTGTTACTCAGGCAGAGCTCCCATTGACTTCAAAGGAAGATGCATCTGCAGGATTAATCCTGCTCTTTCCCAGATAGTCCTTTATTTTTCTCTTTTCCAAGGAAGTTTAGTTAACTTCAGGAATGGTACTTTTAAAGAGCAGCTTGTTAAGCATATTATGCATGATTAGCTTGGCTTGCAAATTGTGTGTGCTGTTCTGAGGGGATTTATGGTCCTTTCTCCCGGTGTGTGCTAAACAGTGCAAAACAGAATGGAAACCTGTCCCTGGGTAGTCGTACAGATGCAGACTGATTTGCAGGGAAGTGGATCACACTCCTCTGTCCCAGAGAGCATATATTTGAGCTCTGAAATGTGATAGTTTCTCCCTTTCCCCTGGTACATTGTCCCCCCACCTCTGCCCCCATCATCAGAGTGGCAAAAAAGTATGCTACCCTTGCACCTTCGTATGAGTTATCAGTTTGAGTGCATGGTAGTCACCCAAATAAAAATTGCTTACCAGGGGAATTTGCAGACTTAAGGTTCAAATTCTTAGTTGTTGATTTTTATTTATTTTTTCTTTTGCTTTTTATTTGTCTCTGAAACATGTTTAGTAAAATACATCATAATTTAGAAGTTGTTCTGTTTTGTGGAGATATTGCAGGCGGTCCTGGTGTATCAAAGCAATGAGTGGTGGTTTCCCACAGTTTACATGTAACCCCCTATGGTACATCTGGCTTTGGTGATAGAGCCGTGTCAGTCCAGCTTTCCTCTCACGTGTTATTTCTTGTTTGTCAGCTTAAGTCTGACCCTCTAATATTATTCTATCACTTACTTATTTTTTTAACTAACCAGCTCCAGTTTCTAGGAAAATAAGCTCTCTGTGGAAGGCATCCCTTAATGTCTGTCAGGGTCTGGGTGAGGTTTACAATAATGTGAAGATAGAGTTGGGAGAGCACAAAGCTACAGCATATATTAACTTCTTCAAGAAGTGGGGCCACATTGTGGGTCACCTAGCAGCATGAGTTCACACAATTCTCGGCCAGAAAAAATAGCTCTTATTGCAAATGATCATTTCTGTGAACCTCATCAACTGGTTATTTGGCTTATAATGTCATGTGTTGTTAAATAGATGCCTGCTACTTTGTATGGTGTGAAGTATGATTTGTTGGGTGAAGTCCTTACCAAAGCCTTTCTGTTTTGAACTGCTTAGGATTGTTCACTTGAAAGAGAACAGATTTTGGGTTAGAGCATCTCCTTTGGCTTTTTGCACTTGAAGAGCTAAATCCTCATAGTTTCTCTGATGTGAAACCATTATGGATCTGTATGGCCAGAAGTTGTCCTTGGCTGTTCAGCTGGCAGAAGATCTGACCGACAACCCAGCCAACAGAACGTGCAGTAAATCATAGCACTGGCTGTGGTGACCACGCTCTGTCCTGCATGGTGGCCACTGGACATGGGGATCCCCTGTGCCAAGTGCTTGGTGGTAGAGAGCAATCTTCCCATGTATGGGTGGCAAAAAGAGATGAACACGGTGAACAGCACAGGAGAAGTTGTGGGAAGCACAAGCACTGCTCTTGGCTTGCTTCTTTTGGATGCACACTCTTTTCTGCAGGTTACCAAAGCAGTGAGCCCAAATAGCCACATATGGCAGGGGCTGGGGGAGCCAAAGGGACTTCACTTGGCCAAAGCATGATGGAGGCACTTCTTGTTTATTCGGGGGAGACAGATCTTTCTTTTCCTCCTTGCTCCCAGTTTGTCTTCCCTCTTCCTTCCCCACAGTCTAGAAACTCATTCCTAAAGTAAAACTGAATTATTTTTGAAATGCTTTTAAGGGAACCTCGGAGCACTGGAAGCAAGATCGGATAATAGCAATAGCTTGTCTAAGGTGACGCGGTGAGGATGTGTTTGGGGGTGCTGAGGAGTGAACAGTGGGCTTGGAGCTGTCCTGGGGCAGGAGGGTGAGCAGGAGAGTGCTGGCAGACCCTGAACAGCAGTGGCGCTGTCACGGCCACTGTGGTATCACTACTTTATTTTAATGTGATTCCTTTTATTTGATGTTAATGCAAGTTGTTCCTTACTTAAAGTAATAAAAGGAAATGAAGACACATTCTAAAATGAAACCTGACTCTAATCCATTCATCATCTAATACCAGCCTCTTTATCTTTGCTGGTACCTAATCTGGTTAAATGTCCCTGTTGTAGGATTTTAGTGAAAATCCTCTATGGGGAATAGGGTTTTTTGCAATTGGATTACTCACAGTAAACGGTCCAGCGGTTCGCTTGTTTCAGCTTAATTTTTTCTTTGTGATCTTGTAAGGGTAAGTTACAGTTCAGCCTGCCTTTTTCTTTCATTCATTCACTCCTGTTTTTAATTTCTTTTTTTTTATTGTTGTTAAGAAAAGGATTTTTTTTTTTTTTTTCCCCCAGAGCTAGGAATGTGATGGGGAAAATCTCATGATATCTGCGTGATTATTCCCGCTACAAGAGTGTTCATTTCAATGGCTTTATCTGGGGGGTTTTGCCATTATTTATATAGCTGAATATTTTAGTAGCCTAATTAATCAGTATCCAGTTTCCATTTATTAGTGCTCTCTGATGAATTGATAATTAATCAGCTCTTCTAAAATATATATATAAAATATGCAGGTGATCGCTTGTCAGCTTAATGCTTGCTGATGAAGGGAATACTCCAGCACTACAAAGGCTTTTTATCTGGAGTATTTGCAATGAGCAGTAAAATGCAGAACTGAGAGTGAGGACAGGAAGGGAAGAGGAAAAGACCTACAGGTCAGTGAGCATTTGGGTCTCCTGCTAATTAAATGGGGGACTCTCTCAGCCCCTCACTGAGGAGTCTTCCTGCATCTTGGAGGTGAAGCACAAGATTATAAAATAAAAAGGAAAAATTTTAAAGAATTGCTATTGCTCCATACAGGAGTATGACAGGTCAAAAAGATTAAAGAACCTCAACAGCAGGGAAAGTGTGTGAGGAGGTTTTAAGCAAGAGGGTGGGAAAAACTGCAAGGGTGACACCGAGAAGGGATCTGGAAAAGTCTGAGGATTGAGTTGAAATCCTGGCTACTCAGATTCTTGTATGTCGTACCTTGTGCTGCAGTGGGGGGGATGCCCGGCACTGCTCTAACGCCGCCAACCTTTTTCTCTTGACAGTCTAACAAAGTGCCAGTTGTGCAGCACCCACACCATGTACACCCTCTTACGCCGCTTATCACATACAGCAATGAGCACTTCACACCAGGAAACCCTCCTCCACACTTACCAGCTGACGTAGACCCCAAAACAGGTAGGTGGGAAATATTTTGGGGTTTCTTTTGAGAGGGAGTGGGTGGATCTTTCCGTTCTGCACATTAGGGGAAAGGAGTGTGGGAGAACAGATTTCCCATGCTGGAGCACCAAAGGGGGCATGTAAAATGTCAAACCCAGAGAAAACAGGTTTTTTTTTAAGCCAATTAGGCTTCAGAAGGAAACCTACTGGGTGAATTTTCACAGAGCTTCTGCAGGGTGACACCAGAGCTGCATGTGTGGGGTCGCTTGCAGGTGTGTTTCTTTGCAGGCATGATATCCCACCTAGTAGTTCGATCTACCAGTGCTTGGTTTGCATGCACGACCCAGAGAATTAAACATGTACATTCTGTGATCTGCACTTACAAAATTGCAGCTGGAATTTTAAAGGTGGTGGGTCATGACCGGTTTCAAAATGAATCTCTTTTAATTCCCCAAATCCCATTGTTTCTGTGTCAGGAGTTCAGCCATTTTTCTTCTATAATGTTGAATTTTCATCCACTGTAACTACTTAGCTCCAGCTTTACACTTGCAACTCTTTTCCCCAATGTAAGTCTACCCAACTCTAAGTTCATCCTGAAGGGCAGTCTGCTTGAATATAGAGCACCACGTAAAACCCTGACTAGATTTATTGGTGTTACAGAGTAGAATTTACATGTTATTCTAACTTTTTAAGAGTCCCTTTTTAACCTGAGGTCCCAAAGAAGTCAAACAGTGTCAATCTTCTTTCTCCAGGCAGCATTGAGTTCCTAGTGACAGTGGTTTTGGTTTTGTTAAACCAAACCCCATTTAGTTAATTGAGAAGTTCATCAAAAACAGAATTCTTGTCAAAGGAATCACTCTGTGTCAGTGTTAACTTATGCAGATAATTTATCTGAACTCCAGCCCTTGAATGAGGTTGTGCATTAGCTGGTTTTCACTCACCATCCTTCAACTGGGGCCCCCTTTTAATTGTGCCTAATGCTGACTTCACGTGGCTTGAAAGGAATCCATCTCGCCATCCCTGGGTATCGCAAGTGAATGGCATAGTCAACCTCTCATTTAAATAATGGTAGTACAGGGAATAGCTTTTAAATGGGTATCGTAAAACATATGATTAACGTCTGTAGACTGTTTACTTTTCTTCTGTGAACATTCTTTCAAGTGTGCAAATAGCTCACTGGATGGTTAAAGCCCAGTTAATCTGTTCGGTTTTTGTAATGGAGAAAAAGCAATGTCTGCATGAAAATGTCACACAAGGAGATTTAATTTAGAGATTAAAAGCTTCCCAAGCGACTTAAAAAAATAGTTTTTAGCCCTGAATACAGTACCCCTTCTTTTTAATGCTCTCTGTTTTAATTTTGCTTCTGCTGTGTAATTGTGCCCTGGCTTGTTTAATTGAAAGACCCAGCCTTGTAACCCTTACTCCTCTGAGTAATTCCTGTTTGCTCTTAAGGTAAGGAGCGTTAATATTTAAGGTCTGTGTCTGGAGCTGGTTTCTGCTTTCCAAGTAGGAACTGCAGCGGATCCAGAGAGGATGGGTGGGCTCTCTGTCCTGCCCTGCACACCTTCAACATCTGCCCCTGGTTTTACCAAGCGTTTCCAGGAGCTCTGACCTCCACTCATGGTTTCAGGAAAGGTTTCCTAGGTTTGCTCAAAACCAAACAGCATTTGCAATTTTAATGACTTTTAATCTTGTTCTGGAGATTACTGTAGAATAAGGCCATGTTATTGAGTACCCAGTCAACACATGGGTAGGGCCTGTGGTCTTTTGGCTGACTTTGAGACTAAAATAACCATAAAGTTGTTACAGGGTCCATCTTTCTGTTGAGCATTTAAGAGAATATCTAGTACAGCATCATACCAAAATTGTGCCTGAGACTGCTAAATTCTAAATAAAAAAAATAATTATTTCTGACTGGAGAGGTGACTGAGGGAGTGAATAACATCATTTTTTCTTGTTTTAAAAAACAAAAATGTGAAAAAACCTTTGAAATATAATAAAAGTGAATAAAAATTTCAAATGTAATACAAGTAAATTGACAGAAATTTAGAAACATATGTTTCTTTATGTTTCTCTTCTCTAGGAATTCCAAGGCCTCCACATCCTCCAGATATATCTCCTTATTATCCATTATCACCAGGCACTGTAGGACAAATCCCCCATCCGCTAGGATGGTTAGTACCACAGTAAGGAGTTCCATTTTTTTAATTTATTTTTTCTTTTTTTGATGTGTAAAATTTATGTAAAAATATATGTGTGTGTGTGTGCGCACATGTGTGTTTGCATTGGGATGAGTTTGTTTGCCAACTGCCACTTCCCTGAGTGTTATGAA
The DNA here is from genome assembly GCA_013397935.1 of Dasyornis broadbenti. NCBI lineage: Eukaryota > Metazoa > Chordata > Aves > Passeriformes > Dasyornithidae > Dasyornis > Dasyornis broadbenti. The sequence goes on along the minus strand of VZRN01001021.1, from coordinate 22,504 downwards.
TTTACCCACCTCATGAAGGCTAATTAAAACTTATGCCAGGTCATGTGGTCTTAAACAAATATGAGCAGTTGGACACAGCTTTGCATGTCATCCCAACCAGCTGACAGCTTGTGAAGCATGAATTTTTAAACCCTTCTGCAGAAATGTCCTTTTCTTTTTATTGCCCTTCTTCTACACCACATAAGTTTTTCTCAGATTTGGTTTTCTGGGGGCTCAGGGTGGTTCTCACAGACCCTTTTGGGTTTTTTACTAGGGCCATCCTCCATACAAATTTACAATTTTAAATTTCATTTGCCTTCTCTGTTGAAAACCCTTTTGTTTTTCTTGTGAAACAGTAGAGCTTTACGTCGGCCAGCGAGCAGCATTCCTGGTTGAGATGTGGCTGGGCAGTTGGCAATTGGCATCTGAGGAATGGAATTTTAAACAAGAGGAATTAGTTTACTTTAAAACTGGCTAAGAAAAAAGCTGGAAAGTTAGTTTGGGGTTTTGTTTTCTTTTCAACTCCACAGATCCCACTTGCAGACCCTTGCTGGTATGAGGCTCCCTGCAGTAATTGAGTCCTTATTTTCTTTTTTTCCTTATGTTGCCATCTCTCAATAGGTTTATAATACACTTAAGCATTGCCTAAGCCCTTTGTGTAGTATATTTGATTTAAATGCTTATAAAATACATTTGTATTGCTGGATACAACAGTTCTCTGCATTATAAATCAAGACTGTTACCCTGTTTTTCTCACGTAATAGGCCTCCTCAGTTTTGGGATGATCATATTTCTTGCAGAAATGAATTTCCCAAAGCTTAAAATAGTTTGCTTCTGATTGAGGTTGTTTGGCCAGCTCTGCTAAAATACCTCTCCACAAGTTTGCCCTCCTTGAAGAAGTGGAGTTGACACCCTGTAGGGGAGAGCAGAGCAGAATAGGCGTTTCCCACAAACCCCCAGGTCTTGGGCAAGGAGAGGTGGTGGCATCAGAGGCTTTGGAGGCCTTTCTCAAGCACAGAAGTGTTGGTGCAGGAGAGCTGGAGCTTCTGGCCATTGTGCAGGCTGCCCTTCCTTGCGGGTGGTTCAGCTCATTTGGGTAGAGGTTCTCCCACCTTGAGGGTGAAGGTTGCTTCTCCAAAAGAGCACAACATGAGCAGCAGAGAAACCCAAAGCATTGCTCCCTGAAATCTGACACTCCTCCTCTTTTGTGGTGATTTACCTTTTCCGAAGGACACCCTGAACGATGGTAGAACGGATGTCAACTCCTTAGCGCAAGTTTGCACAGCAGCAGCCTCAACATTTAAAACAAATGCACTCAACTAGTGCCAAAAGTCAGTGGCATGAAAGACAGGAGAGCTCAGAGACAAAATTCCTCTGTCCCTGAGCTGTGCCTCTTTGCTTATCTGTGTGTCTGTATTGTGCAGACACAGGTTTGTCCTCCTTGGACCTCATGCCGTGGCTGCCAAAGCACGTGGATGATGCCACATGTGGCCAGTTTCACCACTCAGGTGCTAATGGCCAGCTCTGTCTCTGGAAGACTCTGTCATCACTGCTGCTTTAGAAAAGTCAACACCATGGCGTGCTTGCCTCCCCACAGCTCTTACAGCTTCTCCCAGTGGTTTTCGTTGAGGGGTGACACCATCACCTTGGCTTTTGCTCTAGAAAGTAGCATGGCCAACTTTACAGAAGTAACCCAAGGTTTTCATTTCCCCTCTCCTTGCTGCTTGTGCTTCGCCATCAAGTTCCCAACCCATCTATCCTCCACTGGCCTGCATGTTTCTGGCGTAGTACCCACCCCAAAAACATCCTGCCTAGTCAGATGATGTATTTGAAGGACAGATGAAAAGAGCTAGCCAGCACAGACAAACCTCTATCAGAAAAAGTTGTGTGTCTTTCATGAGGATGCTGTTTTGCATGTTGCTGTATTTTTTAATTATTGTAATGAGGTGTGATTGTCTATTGGTTACCCACAATACTTCTTGGGGACTCTCCCCCGGTAACTCTTGTCAACACTTGTTAATCTGACAAAAGGCTACAAATTAAGCTCTGTTAATTTAATGTTTTCTCACCGAGATCTAAATACCGAAAGAGGCCCAAAGCGCAACTGAAGTCCTTTGATTCACTGTACTTTATTTTGGTATAAATTTACATTCATTATTGTTTTCCTTTGGATGTGTAGCCCTCAATTAGTGTGATGGCTCCATTAAAGCAAGCGAGACTTCGCCTTTAATTATTACAACAAAACACCTAGTTTCAGCTTGGGGAGAGGGTCTCTATTGACATAAGCAGAGGTTATAAAATTTAATTAGCCATTCCTATCAGATTTATGGCATTCAAATTGTTCTGTGTTTCTTTCCTTTGATCCTTGCTGTACAATCCCCAAGATTTTTGTTCTGATCAAATGAGAATAAAGCTTACTGTGCAGAGAGAAGTTTTTTGTTGTTCTTTTTTTTTTTTTTTTTTTTTTTAAAAAAAAACCTTTTTTCCTTTCTCTCATTCTCTCTTTCCCTTCTTTTTTGCCAGGCAAGGTCAGCCGGTATACCCAATCACAACAGGGGGCTTCCGCCACCCTTACCCAACAGCTCTGACCGTCAATGCTTCCATGTCAAGGTGAGTTCAAATACTGAAGTCCTAAATCAAGAGCAAATGTAACTTCTCCTCCCACTCTCTGGAGGAGAGCATTTCACCCAGGCAGCAGGTTGCTGAAAGCACTTCAGTTAAACAATCACCCTTAGCTTTTTGGTGGGGCGGAGGAGAGGGCCAGGGCTACCTTACCATGTGAGGAGATGGTGTTGTCCTAATGCTGTTGCTGGGCCTCAAGAATTTGTTTTAGAGGGAGAGGTGGAGGAGTGAGAAGCCACCTTTAAAAGCCAACCTAAATGAAAGAACTGGGAGAATGTAATGTTGAAAAAGCAAGGAGGAGAAGTCATGATACCCTTTGCTTTCTCGGTGGCCATCAGGCAGAGCAGCGCTGTGTGCGCGAGAGGGAAGTCTCAGGAGGGAGGAGGACTGCTCTTCAGTAGAGTTGGGAGGAAGGTTATTGTGCTATATTTTCCCCTCCCAAAGCTCCAAACATTGATAGTCAACATAAAAGGGCCTGTGTGACCCTCAAAAGCTTTAGAAGTATACATTTCTCCCCCTCCCTACCTCCAATTAATTCCATCTAATTTTCCAAGGGCTGCTAGTTTTATTTACAAACTGGTTGGCAGCACTATGTTTAAGTAATCACTAATTGCTCCTAATGATAGTTTTATTTTCTGTTCATCTGATTTTCAGCCTGGTTAATTAAATCGGTGGAAGTTTAGACTTTCCTGATGGGCTGAAACAGCTAATCCATTTTGATGATGGCACATAATTAAATTAGCATGCATTACATAGCAAGGTTCCACGTCTCTTCCCTGCTCTGTCCCTTCCTCTCCATCTCTGCAGTTTAATATGTGACTGTTGGTGTACAGATGATCTAAGGAGGAAAAGATTGGCGAGGGCTGGGGGGAAGCACACCTCACTGAGAAATGGAAACCTGTACCTAGGGCTCATGAATGAATGGGTGGGGAAATAGTGTGGTGTGTGCTTTAGATAAGTAAACAAAAAGCTAAAAATTACAAATTTGCCCATACTGGTCCTGCAAATAGAAAGACATCTGGAAAATCAACTTTAAAACAAATTGTAGTCCCAGCCCAGGGGAGAAAAAATACTGGCCTGGGGAGAGAGCTGCAAATTTCAACATTGGTTCCCTCCCCCCATTTAATCTTTTTTAATTTCTGTAAAAGACTTGCAGGCATGGTGTGAGGCAAAGTAGAGCTTGATTTAGTTTAATTATTATTAGAGAGGCTAGTCATTTGAGGGAGGGGGGAGATGTGTGGGGGGGGCTATATTCCCAAGATAGACTTTATGAAAGGTATCTAGTTAAAAAGAGTACACAGCAAATTAAATACATTATTGTGGTAATGGGACGACAGAAGTAGAGGTCTATTATACTTATGGCAGTTATAGGAAATGTAGGCTCCTTGCCCTGTTCTAGCACATCCTTTGATATTCATTCCATTCAGCAGCAGGGCCAGGACTTCTCAGAATTAAGTGATGGGTCATTATACTTTAAACACCATGGAGAAGCCTAGATTGGCAATTAAACAGCACTTGCTGACACTCGCTTGTGCCACCCTGTGACCCCCTTTAGATTGAGTTGTTGGAGCTCGGGGCCCTCAGCCTGCTAAATTGGTAGCAGGCACTTCTCCTGACGAGGGCTGGCTCTGAAATCTGCCGGCTTCAAAGGGAGCAAGATCATGTATAAACCATAATGTGGGTGCACCGTGGCTCAAAAAATAAGGCAGGAATAGATGAAATGTTACAAGTGCAAGGGGAAAATGAGAGAATAATGACAAATCTAATGCAACTCAAAGCAGAATTGTTGCACAGAAAAATGCATCCCACTGCTTGTGCATAAAATCAAGGCAGGCAGATGACATCCAGTTAACAGAAACATGTCAACAGTGAAGTAAAGTGAGAGTGAGTAAGAGAGAAGCCCCTGAGACAGCCAGGAACAAAAAATTAGTTGTCCTTAACAAGTTAAGACTCATCATTATATTCTGGCTTGGAGCCATAAAAGGAGACAGTGGTGTATAATGAGCTGCTTAGAATTTTTCGGGTGTTTATTGCAATTCATGGAATACTTGTCTAGAGAAAAAAAAATCTGGTGAACGTCTTCAGCGAAGGTGAGGGGTGTGCATATACACAGGGAGCCTTTCTTTTTGTCTCTGACAGAAGCCCGTGCGCACGCACATGCTTGGGCACATGTGCAGGGGGATGAATAGATTTAAGATGTTTACCCTTTGTTTCAGCCCAGAAAGTTCTCCCCTGGTTTCCTGTAGATGGGAACACCCTCTGGGCAAGCCGTGCTCTCATGCATGGTTTCATGAATGTTTTCCTGTGTCAGCCTGGGCTCAGCTGCAGTACAGCCCCTGTCCGAGTGTCCGGTGGGGTCAGGAGATGCCCGGCGGTGCCCACGCTGGCCTTCAGACATTCTGCTCATGGCTGGCCCTGGGCAACAGCCCAAACCTTGCCTTGGCTGCGCTGGCTCTGCCCCAGCACCAGGGCAGACACCAAACCTCACCCCTGCGTCCACTGTTGTCCAGAGCCTTCCATTAAAAGTAGTTCCCATCTTTGCCTGCGTTATGGTATAGATCTTTGGGGCCTACAGTGCTTCCCAACCCTTAGTTCCCTAAGCTTGGTAATTACCATTCATTAGTTACAGTGTGCTTATGAATAGTTTATAAAAGGTTAATGGGTGACTAATAGTGATTTTTCATAAACGGTTTAGATGATTAAGGTAGTGTCTTCAGGTTGTTTTAACCATTTTCAGCTGTTTATTGTTGCTTGTAGCATCACCACGTTCATGTTGTATGCTTGCAGCATGCCTGTAACATCTCTTGATCCTTCATTACCCCTCTGTAATATGCCTTTAAGGTAAAATGAGACAGGGCTAGCTGACTGATGGGCAAACAGTGGACCCACTATGAAAAAACAACTGCTGTGAGAGGAAATCAGGAAATAATTTAGCAGAATTACACCAGACAAACACTGCACAGCAGTTAAGTGGTGGCAGTGGAAAATACCTTCTGTAATTGAAATTTCAGGGGAAATTCACTTTTGCTGAATGTAATTACTGAAGTTGGAGTGTAGCCAGGAAGTTAAAAATTAACACTCTTTCCCTGCTCATATTGCCATGTGAGTGGCCGCCTACATGGAAATGAGCAGGCTTTGGGCTGAGCCCTCACCCAGCCCATGGAAGTCTATGGAATTGTGAGAGCAACTTTGGGTTCTGGAGCATGTTTTTATAGCCCTAAACATATTCACAACATGATTCAAAACTATAAAAATAGATTCCTTGGTTGCCACACAGGGGTGTGTAAATCCAATAGGCAGCCTTGTGAATTGGAGAGATTCAGTGTGAAAAAGTGAATAGTCATTGTTGATGGACACACCACTGCCTCCTGGAGGACTGCTTTCAGTGAGGTCAGTTTTTTGCCATCGGTTTTATTTTTGCCCATGTTTTAAAGTTATTTTTAAAATAAAACAACTCATACTGTCAGTTTTTATTTGCAGTGTACTGAGTCTGAAGGTTCCAGGCACTGTGTGAACAAATGTTAGATATGTCCAATCAAAATACATACACATGGAAATAAAGAGACAGAAGAAAATAATACAAAGGCCTAGTTTGTGTCTTGCTGATGGTGAGCAGTTCTGTGGCAGAACTGGGACAAGGATGTCAGTCTCCTTTGCAGCCTTGACATTGTCTTCTGTTCTGACCTACCATGAACCAGAGTATATCCTCAAATGTGTGCTTCTCTCCCAGCTACTTTTGTCAGAGAGTGGGAATGCACTTGGACAACCCACTTGGAGATTTATGTCTGTGAGTCTTTAGCAGAAGTAGGAATGACCATTTTGCTGCCCATTCTCCTCTTCCCTTGCCATCCCACCTTTCTGCCTCCCTCCTCTCCATGCCTTTGTTCGTGAAGAACTGCAATTCTCTACAACTTGAACAAGTTCACATTCTCCCTGACAGTCCTTGCTCTTCCCACCACTGCCTTCAAAGACAAAATACTTCTGTTTAATCACCCTGAGTACTACCAGCTGATCGACAAAGATCCTCAGAGCTTGTAGTGGACAGTGCTCATGTTCATGGAAGAACTTCTGTGTCATCTTGTGAATGTAGGGAATGTCTAGGCAATCGCAGGGAGTGTGGCGTTGTTAAGCTCAGTATTGGAATTTATAAGAGGGGAGAAAAAAATATAACCCCACAACATTTCTGATGCTTATACACGGTGATATCCATGGTATATCACCCCATTTTAAATCCTATTGGACAGGAAAAAAATCATTGTATATTGATGATAGAAGAAATAATTATTTATCCCATTGAGTGTTCCATAGTCTTGGGTTACTTTACATGAAGCAGATGGTTCAAACTCTGGGATGAGAGTAGGGATTTGCAGTGAGAAAAGCTCTTGTCATTTGCCAGATCACTTTAGTTTTGGCATTTTGAGGAAAGTTACTTCTGAAACATGATTTTAGACTAGAACCCATGCCCTGGAAACCTGTTGACTTCAGTGGGAGTTTTCTAAGGGAGAGGCAGTCAGTCGTACCATGCTTTCCTTACTGACTGCAAAACCCTTCTGAGACTGTTGGGAAATAATGATATAAGTCAATCCTGCTTTTGAGAAGTTTCTTCATTTCTGTTAAAATGTAAAAAGTCTGAATGATTGTGCCATGTTTGTGCTGTGATCCCGACCAAGCAATTTGATTCATGCAGAAGGATTGCACATCCCTCTGAATCCACTTGCAGGACCGGGATCTGTCCATGTATTTGACCATAAACCTTGAAGCTGACAACATGTTTTTTCTCTCTAGAAAGGCTAGACTGTTGTTTTGCATGAATTTAAGCCTTTCTAAGTTATTTTAATGGATCAAAAATTCCACAGTCTTCCACCTTCTGTTAAAGCAATGTAGCTCAGAGATTTATTAGACACAAATAAATATTTTCTTCTGCTCCATCAACAAAATGTAGCTAATGAGGCGTCTATAAGTATTATCAAAAATGCATCTAGAATGTGTTGGCATTAATATTTTATTTTGCTGTCAATATAGAATAAAAGATGTCATCCTAAATTCACAACATGATTCAAAACTATAAAAATTGATTCCTTGGGTGCCACACATAATTTCTTAACGAAGAAATGGACTGGTGGATTTTGTTTCAGGTAGCTGAAATTCCACCTTCATACAAATTCATCCAGTTGAATTCGCCTTTTGTTAAAGATGTTAAAAATCCTGATGTCTCGTGTCAGTAATGATAATGAAGGGGAAGATTGGCTTTAATGACATTAGAAGAGTCATTATGTTTAATTTATTGCTAATTAATGCTGCCAGCTTTCATATGCTTTGTCTAGCTGTCATGTGCTTGTTATATGCCAGTTTTTTTTTTTTTTTTAATGTGTGTACACATCCCTCCCCATTCATTCATTTTTATTCTGACGATTTACACAGCTTTCTCTCCTCTAGGTTTCCTCCACACATGGTCCCGCCACACCATAGTTTACATACAACTGGAATTCCTCATCCGGCCATAGTCACACCAACAGTCAAACAGGAATCTTCCCAGAGCGACGTCGGCTCACTCCACAGCTCGTAAGTTATTGCTTCCCCTGTCTTCTCTTTAGAATACTCAAAGCATCACCTGTGCATGTGTGGTCTGTAAAAAAGACTTGGGTTTGTGATGTTTTTGCTGTGAAATATTTATAATTTTTTTTTTCCTTTCTGTTATAATTGATTTGGACATGGTTTAGCTGCCAAAGTGTGTCAAAATGATGGCAGCAGTCTTTCAGAGTTATTCTGTGCCATATGCAAGTTGTTATTAATTTCACGTTTTCATGAGGAAGTGGAATTTTCTTGATCAAAATTCAAGTTTCTTGACCAGTTTCTCTCTTACTCCGTGCCCACTTTGAAGCACTGAGATAACAGATGCACCACAGGAGGCAAAAAACTAGAGCATAAATGACTTCTTCAAGGGTGCAGAGAGCTGGTATCGAGTTTAGGTTTGAACTGATGAGAGTCCATTGATGATGGGGTGTAATTATTTCCTCTGCTGTCATGCTCAAGCTCTCCCATGAGCCCATTTTTCTGGACGCCCATGACCTTCCAAGGTTCTTGTAGGGGCTGAGAGGGTACTTGGTGATGTTGTATAAACATGAGATGAGTTTTCTGATAATACTCTTAAGACTATTCCCATACAGCAGCCAGGGTGAAGGCTCTAGAGAACCTTCTGGTCCTCTTCCTAGGGATTGCTAAGGATTAATGCTAAGAGAGATTGAGGGGATTAATTTAATAAACTCACAAGGGGTTCTCACTGTGAGGTCTCTGTCTGTTGTATCTTTACCCTTCAGAAAACATCAGGACTCCAAAAAAGAAGAAGAGAAAAAGAAGCCACACATAAAGAAACCTCTTAATGCATTTATGTTGTATATGAAGGAAATGAGAGCAAAAGTTGTAGCAGAATGCACATTGAAAGAGAGCGCAGCCATCAACCAAATCCTCGGTCGAAGGGTAGGTGACAAAGGACGAATACAAGTTTCAGGGCCTGAAACTTGGTAGGATTTACACCTTCTGAATCCTTGTGTTTTTCTGCTGTTGTGAAAAAGGATAGGGAAATTACTAAACCAAAGGTTTTGGTTTTAGTTCTCACAGACACTTCTTGCCAGTGGGGTCATTCGTGGAGAAGAGGAGGAGTTGATTAATAGCAGTGTTATTTCAGTGTTCTGTGACCAGTGGATGAAAAAAATCTTAGATTTTTATTTTGGCCTAAGATAGGCAGAAAAGTAAATAGGAAATGAAAAACCTTTGAGTACAGTACCAGTATCAGCACCTGTGAGAGACAAAAGATAGGAGGGAGTACCAGTGGGGGAGACCACCTGCAAAGCTGTAAGTGAGTTCTGGCCAGGACAAATGGTTGAGCTTCTGGACCATCTCCCTTGCTGTTTGTTTTTGTTTAGATTTCTTAATTCCCCTCTCTCAACAGGAGACAAAGGGCTTGAGTGCATGTAAATGATTAGTTGTGGTTCAGTTGATTTAACTGCTCTTATGATCTGGTGTTGTAAATGAAATACGAATGTCAGCATGCCAGATCATCTGGTTTTATCGCTTTTTTATGAAAATCGACTCTAACTGTATTTATATATATAAACAATACACTTTGCTGTTAATGTGCTTAAAGAAATCCCAACCACTAGTGCTTTTTATTTTGTCTTTTTGTCTTTTCTCCACCGCAGTGGCACGCGCTATCCAGAGAAGAACAAGCGAAATACTATGAACTAGCAAGGAAGGAGCGACAGCTTCACATGCAGCTGTACCCGGGCTGGTCCGCACGGGATAACTATGTAGGTTCCTATGTAGGTGGAAACTTTTTTAGTAGTAGAGCTTGTAGAAATGTCTGTGTGACCTGCTGAGCTACGACCACACATTGCACACAAGCACTACGTGGAAAGCCTCAGGATCCCAATCTGGTAACAACAACAGGCGCTTCCCTCAGCGATACCAAAACTGCTGGGGTAATATCCAGCCCTCCACTTGGAAGAGGCTTCCTGTCTGGGACTAGTAAGGTGTTAGAATTGGGGGATGACAGAGCTCTGTGAAGAAAGTCTTGCCTTCACTTTTACCAGCATCTGGAAATGCTGTTTGGCTTGCTGGTCATTTTGAATTTCATTTTATAAAACAAAATTTAAAATCCTCCTAGTATGGCTCCTCTCCTTTCTACCAAAAGAGACAAATAATTAGTGTCTTGTGCTTATCTGTGTGAGAGTATAGTGGAAAGTGGAAGAATGATGTACCCTAGCTTCAGAGAAGGACTGGCAAAACCAAAAGCATTGTATGTTTGAAAGTCTTACTCTCAAGTGGGGTTAAATGAATTATTCCACACTCTACAGTTGTATTTTGTTTATGTTTTCTTTTTCATGCCCATATTACCTTTTCCCCCCCCCAACCTCGTCATTTTTTAAAAAGTGTATTGGAAATTGTGGTCAATTCATGTATTGTTTTTAAGATTGATTTCTCCACTTTTCAGACAGCCTGTTTTTGAGCTAAAAGTGGTAAAGTTTTCTGTCTGTTAAAAAGCATAAGGTCAGCTTTATAACCCCTAGTACTATATAGCTCCTTCCATGAAGGGTAAGCAGTGCAGATGGCAATAAGTGTTTGCAAGCCTAAGCCCATAAATTCTTGACAGATTTGTGGATTGGTGTGAGCTCTAAAACCTTTTTAATAGGATTATAGCAGCATCTTGATTTTTTAAAAGTTAAATAAAAATCACCTAAAACTTCCAAGGTCTTTAACTCTGTAACAAACCCTGCTCCCTGCCTTCTAGTCAGACTTCCCCGCAGGTTTGGGGACCAACAGCTCTAAGATTGATGGCAGTTCTGTGTAGTTGCACATTATGATTTTGTTGAAGTCGCTCTCTTCAATCCCCCCATCATCATCACTGCCTATTTTACCATAAATATCCTGTTTTGCTATATATGACAATACTTGCCTCTGGGAATCTGCATTTTTACATGTATGGGTGTGAAGAAGCCAGTTCAGAGTCTGCAGTGAAACCAGGAGCAGCAGCAGCAGCTCTCTTCACTTTCCTGCCGTTTCAGTGGTGGAGAATACACACGGCTCACTTATTCAGCAATATGTACTTAAGGACATTTTTTCAAATCCTTCTGTTTTCTTGATCATCTTTTCTTTCCACTGGGCTCAGCTCTCCCTTCTTGGTCATTGCAGGTACAGCTGTGCATACTTGATTGTCCTTCCAGTTCAGAATATTCTTGATTCTGTGCTCCTCAGAGGAGACCTTTTTAAACCTGACGAGGCACAGCTCCTGCTTAGCACATTTTCCTTTCCTTTTCAGCACAGTCTGGCCTGAGGCTGTCAGACCATAGGCTCAAGGTAGTTCCTTGGCACTGTGCAGTATCGTCGTCTTGGGTGTTCAAAAGGGAGTGTAGGCTCGACTGAGGTTTCGGGAATGCTCATTCTGCGCAGTGACTGTGCCACCGACAGATGGGCATGTACAAAGCCTCAGTGTTTAGGACCTTTTACTTTTGTCCTCACTGTGTGAACACTGAGAAACCCTTTCTTCTCAAGCTAAAAAGGACAGGATGAGAAAGCCGGTGCTTTCCCAGCGGCTTGATGCTGTACCCCCAAGTGACCTTCAGGGGGAACCTTCCTGCCTGAGGAGAGCATGGTACCTTTGCAGCATCCACAGGATTTATTTATGTCTCCTCTCCTGGTCCATTCACAGCTCTCTTGAGTGCCCCTCCTCCCTCAGCCGTTTGTAGGGTCTTGAGCCTTTCACACATCTAGCAGGGGAGCGACTTTGGGCTGCTTGAAGTGGTTAAATTGTTAAGCACCTCACATCAGGCTCAAGTATAAGGCCAGCTATAGCCCAGGTCTTCAGAGACAGGAGCAGTGCATTCAGGAAATGCAGCTTTCAGCCTCGTGGCTTGTTGGTGTCACAAGGCACATTGGCTCTTCCTGAGATCTAATGGAAGATGTTTAGCAGTGCTGAGTGCTGGACTCAGAAGTATGTAAGGGTCTAGTCACCTCACCCAGTGCTTGTCTAGAAAATTAGTACCAAAGAACTCTGCAGTCCTATCAAAACCCATGTTGGTTTGGCTCTGGAGAGGGAGCTGCCAAAATGGTTAGCAAGTATTTACATCCGTATTTACTTGAAGCATAAAAATTTGCATAGTATGATGACAGAAAATCTTACAAACTGCTCAAGTCTTGGGAGGACAGTCTGAGGCAGAGACAAAATGGTTTCTTCTGCAGAGCACTTGAAAGACTGCTGCCACAGTTCTTTCCTTAAATCCATATGTTAATTTAGCTACTTGGTGAAATATCCTCTTGTAGCACAAAAATTGAACAAGCAAAGTAGATGATTCTTCTCCCTGTTGCCTTTGAAGAGGGCATAAAGAAGTTGATGGGACCTCTATCTGTTCTTTGTTAGGAACAGTTTTAAAAGCTTGTGTTGAAAAAGAAAAAGAAATTCCTGATCCGTGGCTGACATTCCTGTATATCAGCTGTTTTTAACTGATTGCTCCCTAAAGGCATTACAGTACTTTAATACCTGGTTTGACTATCTTGTGAAGGGCAGGTGGCTCCTGACCTCTGTTCTGGCTGGCCGTTGAGTTAAGAAGTTATAAGGTCTCAAATTGAAATAGCCCTTGAATTCCCAAATGTACTGCAAAAATTAAGCAAATTGCCACAGATGTAGTTTGTTAATTATGCAAGTGGCCTCTTGGAGATTAAATAAAAATCAGACTTACGATCTTGAGGCAGTTGTCAGGTTTTGGTTACATTGTTGAAAGCTGGAAAAAAAATTCATCGACTTTCACAGAGTTACTGTCAATCTTGATCAATATAGATGGAGCAGAGTCTGAGCCTTTTGCATCTTTATGTGATATGTGGATTTCAAGATACCATGGTTTTCCCTATTCTATTCTCAAGGAGCTTTAGGAGCAATGCTTTTCTGCCTTGTCTGCCTGTCATGTTAGACTGATGGCTGCTCTAGCAATTGACAACTTCCATATCCCAAAAAGTTACCTCAGAGGTGTCAGAGATGATTTGTCATGAGCATCCAGGCTACAGGATTATGTGCATGTTGTTTAAAGTTCCTTTAAGATGGACAGTGCACACAGCTTTTTCCTTGCCCAGAAGGATCTCATAAACCTGGAACAGCCTGGACAACAGGATGGCAGTTTACAACCCTGAGCAAGCAAGGGGGAATGAGTACAGCAGCCCTATGCCACAAGGCCAGCTTTGTGGAGGAAGGAAAGGACAACAACAAATCAATACTTACATTCATTTTGGGGGAGCTTTTCATTAATACATTCCAGGAAACCTATAATAGTGAGCATCCCAAGTGTGGCTGCGCCGTGCTGAAGCCCATCTTAACTGTGGATCTGGGATCCATCTGCTGAGAAAGCTGCCCACTGTGTAGGAGAATCTCTTGGCTTTCCTGGATACAGCCAGAGCTTCAAAGGTGCTATGAAAGTTCTTCCAAGATGCGTTTGTTGCCCCTTGACCACAAGGGACTGCTGCTCTGAGGTCTTCTCACCAGCTGCTCTTGCCACCATGTTTTCAAAAGCTAGGATCTCTTATGCTGTTCACAGCTGACATTGCTGGCCCAAAAGTTGTTGCTTTTAGCATCTAGGGAGCTGTGAAAATGAAATTACTCTGTAAGCTACACTGGCCCTGTTGTACTGCTCTGCAAGCCCTGTACCTCACTGTTAGAGGACTTTTCTTAGAAAAATAGATTTTCTCTTTCAAGCTATGCTTATTCCTTTATATTTTTTTCTATTGGAAAGCAATTACTGCGTTTCCACAGAAGTTGGGCTCCCAGTTGTCCTCTCCCACACTGTTGGAGAGAAACAAAAAGGGCTTTTCTCCCTGCAGTCAAAAACTGTAACAAATTTCATCATCTTGTGGTACAGTGTTTGGGAAAGGGATAGAATTTAGCAAAATATTACTCTTTTTTTCCTTGTGATAGAGCAAAATGTGGGAAGGGTCTTGGCTGTGTCTGGATTTTTTTTTTTTTCTTGTCCTGGCATTGCTTTCTAGGTTGCCAGTGGAACTATAAAACTGCAGGTTAGGATTTGCTTGTTACTGTGTCTTCTTTGTCTGCTTGAATGCTTGGATTTTGATGCTGAGGAACTCCAGGGGTTCAGTCTGACCTCACTCCCCTTCCCTGCCCCACCAATGATTTTTGAAATAGCATAGACATGTCAAATGTTTTTGGCTTCATGATGATCTTAGCTCAAAAGTAGCACCTTGCAGGTGGTTCTGCACCCTCCCCAGCTGCCTGTGGCTTTGGTGGGTGTTAGCACTGGGGGGGCTGCAGTGAGGCTGTCTGAAAAGTCCCAGGGTGGGCAGGCAGAGTCAATTCCAGGGTGCAGCATCTCCTTGGATCCCCCCAAACTTCCCTGCACCGTGGGTGAGCCAGCGCCACACTTTGTCCCCCCTTGGGAGCTTCCCACTCCAGCCACAGCCTCATTGCTCAGTGCCCTCTTGCAAGGACACTTGTTTTGGGTTTCTTTTTTAATCCTTCTCATTTGCGTATGTTTTCTGCAGGGAAAGAAGAAGAAGAGGAAAAGGGATAAGCAGCCAGGAGAGACCAATGGTGAGTAAAAATAAGTCTAAACCTCTTGCTTAGTGGAAGTGTGGCAATCCTGGTGTGACCCTTGTAGGTACGGGGGAGGTGGGCACAGGTCTCCTGGCCTCAGGGGAGCCAGTCCCTATGCTAGACAGCTTTTTTTTTTTAAAATGCACTCCAATTATTCACGCGTTACCGCCCTTCTAAAACTAGTAACCAAGCCATTGCATGTCAGAGCCTCGTGTGGCAGTAGCTGACCTTGCCCGTGGTAGTTGCCGAGCCTGTAACCGCAGAGCCGTAGCTGTAATGCCTATGCCATCGTTCGTACCGTGTCCGCTTCCTTCGCGCATCCGTGTGCATGCGTGTGCGCGGCCGTGTGTGCGTGGCATTAATTCGGGCTGTCCCTGGATGTCCTGATGCATGCCTTACAGTGGTAAATCGCACCCATCTTAAATTAAGGAGGTTTGCCATTCTATATAGGAAATTAGAAATACTGCATAGGCAATCTCATAGTCGATTTTGAGGAAGCCCTAACTTAGTTTTTTTGAAGCCTTTGTATAATTTGTTCTTTTTTTTCAGAACACAGCGAATGTTTCCTAAATCCTTGCCTTTCACTTCCTCCGATTACAGGTGCTAACGTCATTTTGAGTCATTTAAAATAGTTTATAAACTGCTTTTTAATTTTTTTTCCTGCCATTATAGATTTTAACATTAAACACTTATGACATTAAGAAAAAAGTACCATCCACACGTTTTGATAGTATTTATTATCTACTTATCTTTATATCTATTATGTTTGATAGTATTTTTTAATTTTGTTTTTTGTTTTGGTAACAATTGCTATTAAAACAGTAATACAGTAAAAATAACGCAAGAGTTGTACTAACTGTGCAAATTGAATATGCAGTATTTCTTTAAAGAGACTGATAAAGAATGGAAGCAAGTCAGTAATGAACCTCCTTAATCTAATGGCATTTTTCATGGCTCCCACTAAGTCTTCTCACATTAGCATGCGTATGCATTTTTTTATTATTATTTTAGTTTTGGATCTTTTTTTTTTTTCCTTTCTGCTCAAGCCTATTCATTGCAATCCACTAGCTGTACTAACTCAGCACCTTGCCATGCTTTACATTTTATTTTCTGGCTGATACTAACATACTCATTCCGCAATCTGCTTATTCTTATCCATTCTTTTAAATACAAATTAATGACAAGTAAATTGAATGTTATTCCAAAAGCTGCATTATCCCAGGAGATATAATTTCCGTTTTTTTTCTTTCTTTCTTTTTTTTTTTCTCCTCTTATTTTGTATCTGAGTTGAAGAAAAAAGCATGTTCAGGATCTAACTTCCATACTCAGCTTCTTTTCTTCCTTTTTCCCCCCTTCTTAAAAAAAAAAAAAAAAAAAAAAAAAAAAGAGAATAAAAAAAACCCAGCCCAAATCAATCTCGCCTGAAACATCCTGCTAGACCAACCACAATGACTCTACCTGCTCTCTTAAAAGGGAAAGAAACAGTCCTTTATAAAGGGATACTGCAGCTTTAATTGCAACAGCTAATCTCAAGAGTTGAATAAAAATGTGATTATCACTTTTTTTTAACTTTTAAATCAAAAGTCAATATTTGCAATTAATAACGAGGACATTGATTTTTATTCCCTTTTTTATTTTTATTTTTTCCTTATTTTTACCTTTCTCTTTTTTTCTCCCTTTTTCTCTCTTCCTTTCTCTCTCTCTCTCTCTCTCTCTCTCACTCCCTCCTCCCCCCTTTTCTTTTTTCTCCTCTCTCCCTTTTCTGCTCGCTTTTCTTGAACTCATTCAGACCTGAGCGCTCCTAAGAAATGCCGAGCGCGCTTTGGCCTTGATCAACAGAATAACTGGTGCGGCCCCTGCAGGTGTGTATAGTTTTCCCAGACTCGCTATGGCTGATTTGCAGCTGGTTTATTTGGTACTTTCCCCTTTTTTTTCCTGCCTTGTTGCTTTGTAGCTCTGTGTTGTGATCTAGAAGACACAAGGGAGTGGGACACTTGCCATCAGTTATCGTCTCTCCGAAAGGGTTTTGCTTTTTTTTTTCTCCTTTGTTGGTTGGTTGGTTTTTTTTTTTTTTTTTTTTTTTTTTTTTTGTTTTTTGGTTTTTTTTTGCCTTCCTCTTTGCTGCTGCTAGCCAAAAACCCACTGTAAAACAGCATCAACCTTAAGCCCATCTGATCCGTGGCTCAACCATGCTCCTGCCTTCCAAGCCTCCACCTGAGGAAAATCGCTCCCAAAAGCCCTGATAACGCGGCATTGAGTGCAGTGCTGACCCCACACAGGCTCATGGCTGTGTTGGAGATTTTTTTTTGGTTTTCCTTTGGCGCATTGTGAAAGTCCTGTTTTCCTTCCTGCCCTTGGTACGAGGGGAGATTACCAAATAAAACGGAGGTGACTGAAAGCTGAACGTAGCTGTAGCTAAGATGATGCAGACCAAATGAGCTCTATCCACCATTGTGTTGTATTTTTTGTGTTTACCTTATGCTAACAGATGCAAATACTCCAAAGAAGTGTCGGGCATTGTTCGGGCTTGACCGACAGAGTTTATGGTGCAAACCATGCAGGTATAAAACTACCCATTAGGCCTTTGGGGAAATAAAAGCAATCTGTCTTCTTAGTGCATTTGTGTGATTTTATTTTTTTAATCTTTTTTCCCCACTCCCCACCTTTCTCTCTCCCACAGCATCAATTGCTAATAATCTTTGATCTTTGGAATTTCTTGCTAATTTAATGCCATTTTCTCTCTTTCTTTACCAATAATCTCTCCCTGGTGGTAGAACTGGGAACAAGAAAACTTAAAGTCCTTAAAGCTGGCAAATTTTCAGCTTTTTTTTTTTCTTGGTTATTTTTTCCAGATTGTCAGCAAAATTAATGTTTAGCTGGACATTTATATTTTGTCTTTTATTTGGGTCTGTGTACCCTGCCTGCACAGGCTTTTTAAAAAGGTTCTGGGATCTGCAGCACTAGTGTTTTTCTCATGATTAGAGATGTAAAAGCCAGTGTTTACAGCTTATATTGTATTCATTCTTTTGGTGTTATCTGAAAAATTAAACAGTTACCTGTTGGCTTCTATTCCTCAGTAAGGTTTATGCAGATACAATTTTTCAAAATTATCTGAAGTCTTTTTTCTAATTCCGGAAATACATTTTTTCTTAAATTTTATCCCAATGAGTGAGCTGTAAATGTCTGAGCGCTAGACAAAACTAATTACAACTTTAGTAGCACAATTTTCAGCATTAAAAGGAGATGAAAGACATCAGAGAGCCCAAATTCCGGCAGCCCATGTTCTACTGGAGTTTAATTCCATGTGTAACTCAGTACGTACTTCTTTCTTGGTGGAGGGATACCGAATAGTTCTTTTCTCATTCCTTTTTCCTTATATGATCGCATTTGGTTAAATTTGTTGTTTCTTTATTCTGATACAAGCAGTCTTTGAATTTGGAATATTATGATGGTAGGTATTTCAACCCAAACCACACTCTGTGTGTAGTGATTCCTCTCCCACATTTTCCCCTCTTACTCATGACAGTCCCATGTGCTCCATCTCATTTAGAATGTAGCTCAGATGTCCATCGTATTTTGTGTATGCACGCAGTCGTTGTCTGTGCTTAGTGTCAAGGAAAACAGGGATCGAGGGTGGTGGTGTGTGTCACTGTACCAGAGGAGGCACCAGAAATGCCTTCTGCAGGTTGTGTATTTCCCATTTGAGGCATGGCAGTAGGGGGTGTTGGGGTTTTAGGTACCAGGACATGTGTTAAACAGGCTGGCAAAGCAGCAGGTTCTTAGTGCTTGAAGGGAGAAGGGTTCCGTCCAGAAGAGCTGAGTAGCTGCTTCCCCGTGCCAGGAGGCTCGAGTCTCGTGCTAGCCAAGGACTCCAGTGCTGTGTTTAGGTAGGCTCTATTCTGTGGTTAGTTTGCTGCACACTATCAGCAGATATTTGTGTAGTCTAGAGACAGAGTATGTGAAGCACGTCAGGCTCTGCATGCCAAGTACCAGAACTGGGGGCACATTGTATTTGTGTTGCTTTATCTTTTCCTGGCTGCTTAAGTAAGCAACATACTTTTACAACTACATTTTATCAGCAAGGAAACTTTTTATTTGGTCTGTACAGTGCTTAGGTTACATGTGAAGCATAAACCCTCCCTTAACTTACGCCAGATTTGGGTCAGAAGTCTTTTCAGTGCATCAGGGACAACTTCAGTGGTGTAGCTGATAGTTTTAGACTTAGTGATTCAGAGTCAGCTGCTTTTCTTTTTGTTTTGGTTTGGTTTTTTGTTTTGTTTTGTTTTTTAATGCATGGAGGCATTTTATCACAAGGTATTAGAACATTTCTCTCCTAGTTCTGGTCCTAACCATTATAACACTGCATTTACTGGCACGGTAGCATTTTGTAGCACACCTTAGGTAGGTGCTAAAGATGTGCAGTTTGCTACTATGGTGAAAACTGAGACATCTTTGCCCACAGCAATGGAATAAACCCTTGCCATCCTCTGTGGCTTTCAGTCATGGCAATTGCAGAATTCCAGGTTTCCTGGTGCTGTCCCAGGGCTAGCTTCAAGGGCAGCACGAGTGGGGTAAGGTCTGTTGGTGTTTGCCAGACTGATGTAGCAAATTGATGCTTTCAGAGCGATGCACAAGGGAATAATCCTCACTAGTGCTTCTGAGGGGGGATATGTAATATTTTTATTTCAGCTTTTAGGAGAGCAAAACTGGGGCACAAGTGATTCCTTAGATTTCTACTTATTCCCCTTCACCAGAATTGTCTGGTGTTGTTCACATCTGCTAAAATGAGGCTTGTATAATAGTTTGGGGTTTTGCCCTCTGTGCCTTTTGTCCCGCCTAACCCGGACAGGTACATGGCCACAGGTAACACATGGTGGGATTGACACAGACTGTAGAAAAGTCTCCCCCCTTGAGCCATCATAATTTAAATAAATGGCTTTTCAGATTTAAAGTGGCCACACTATCAAAGAGTTCAGCAGAGGAAGCAATATGGTCCCTTAAATCTAGTCAAAGGAGAATTACTTCAGGCAGCAGAGCAATGGGTTTGGTTTTAAAAAGGTTGTTAACTCTGCAGTGTCAGAAAGTCAGATAGACCTGATTTAAGGCTGCTTTGCTATGGTAGCTCTTTCTTTCAGGCCACAGAACTTAAATAATATTTTTAAAAAAAAATTGAAATGCTGGCGTACTAAATTGAAACTGCTTCAAGTTAAATAATTCACTGCCCTGTAGGTTCAGAGCAGTCCAGTTGAATGACTTCTGGCCCCCCATCCATGAGGCAGGCAGAGCTTGGCTCTCTGCTTGCAAATAATTTTAATTTGTGGGTGGAGAGGGTGTCCTGCAGTCACCAGATTGTAAGAACCCATCTTGCCACACAAGGAATACTGGTGATCTTTGTGAAGCTTAACTGTCCTGCTTTGCCACTGGAGCTGTACAGAAAGTCCAAACAGGAACTGTGGCCCTGGTGGTGCTACACAGCTGAAGTAGGAAGTGGTGAGAGAGGGGAGAAAGAGCAACAGAACCGTACTTAGCCAAGAGCCAGAGATTTCCCGTGTTGTTTGTTGACGGTAGAAGAATTAACAAGGTCTGTTTTGAGCCCACCAAATTAATTTTTTTCCTGTCTTTTAACGTTGCTCTAATAAAGCATGGTTTACAGCCTTCACTTGCTGTCTTCTATCTTTCTTTCTTTCTTTTTAACATTTAAGTTGCATGGTTGTCTTAGTTTTTAGCATGTATTGATCTGCAGGCTAACGTGGTTACAACTCTAATAGCCCTAACCCCTTACCTTGCCATGTGGAACATGGAGCAGAATCTGAGACCAGACCTGAGTCTCTGGAGGAAGGGATGTCACAGCACTGGTCCCTCACTGAAGCTGATGAAAGATGGGGTGCTGGGGTTGTTCTTCCCTTCCTGGCTATCGGAGATGATAGTTTTAACTTCAGGATTGAGCTGGTTTGATCTCCTTTGCAGATGAGAAGCATCTGTCCCCATTGCCTCGAGGGCAGTGCTTGGTTTAACCCAGTCAAACTCAGTTGCCATACATAGGGGAGAATGCTGGCATCCAGCAGGGGAACTGGGACACCTCCTGGAGTAGGGAATGTCCCCCAGTGACACTCAGCTGCTGTGCCACACTGATGGAATGAGAGCTGAGCTGGGGAGATGTATCCAATGGAGAGGGAGAGCAACCTGCTCCTTCATGTCGGTGGCTTTGTGCAGCATAGCTGAGCATCCAAAGATTTTGTGGCAGAGCTGCTCTAGACAGACTTTGCTCTATGCCTTGGGCTGTGTGGCAGCACTTCAGCACTTCCCATGGGAAGTGTGCTTGTGAATAGGAGGGCTGCAGAGCCAGCATGCTTAGGGTCAAGGTGGCCACTGAACATCATTCTGCCAGATGCTGTGGTTGTTGCTTCATTATTTCTGTCCTACTGCTAGAATTGTCTTGCACTTGGCAAGAGAGATGGTGTGAAACTGTCATCTGTTTTCATTGCTCCTTTACATTATCCAGTGGACAGAGGGAGGAGAAAAGATCTCTGTCGGGTCACTTATTTATTTGAAGATGAGCGGCTCTTGCGAGACTCTCATATTCCCTGGTGTGCAATAAGATCCATGTTGCTCCTCACCTTTGTACCTGTCGTCGTGCTCTTCACGTACTGAAATTGGATCCCACTCTGGAGTTACATGGATGGCCTCTCAGAGGAAAATTCCCCAAAATGCAGACAAGCAGCTTCCCAAATCTACCACTCTCCCCTAAAACAAAAAGTAAAACTGAGTCGATTTAAAGCCACAACCTGCAGGCCATACAACCAGTTATTCTTGTTATTTCGGATCATACTCTGTTTTTCCTGTTCTTTTCCTGTTTTTTTCTTCTGTTTGCTTTGTTTGTTCGTTTTGTTTTTATTTCCCCTCTCTCTCGTTCTCTCTGTTATATATCCCTCCTGTCTGACTGACATTTCTGGATTTGGTGTGGTTCTTAACAGAGGAGAAAGCAATGAGCAGTAGTTCGCAGCTGTTCTTGCCTCCCAAGGGCAGGGCATCGTAAGAGACCACAGGTGATGCAGGTGTAGCAATAGCCCCCTTGACCGCATTTTTGGACATCTTGAGGATACCATCAGCTATCCAGGGTTTTTATTATAGGAAGATTTAAATTTCTTTTTTATTTATTTTTTCCCATGGAGGAAAGTTTATAGATTAGCGCAGTGGGCTGCAAAACCCATTTATCTGGTTTTCTGATTATTAAAATGAGGAAAGGAGGTGGCCTGAAGAGGAGGGGGATGACGAGACAATTAATTGGTGAATCCTTTCCAAATCTGCTAGCCAAGGGGAGGTTCCCGAGCAGGCTCAGTGCTAAGGACACCCTGCCAGACCCCCAGGATGGCGTGTGGGGCCAGGGTGCCACCCGTGCAGAGTCCAGAGTAGCTGACTGACAGCTCTTTGCTGTAGATGACTGTCTCCATCAGCGTCTCTGCCCTTTATTCACGGATAACTCTCTCCCTGTTTCTAGGAGAAAAAAAAAGTGCGTTCGCTACATACAAGGTGAAGGCAGCTGCGTCAGCCCACCCTCTTCAGATGGAAGCTTACTAGACTCTCCTCCGTCCTCCCCCGCCATGCTCGCCTCCCCCTCCAGAGACTCGAAACCACAGACTGAACAAACGCAACCCCTCTCGCTCTCATTGAAGCCCGACCCGCTGGCGCACCTGGTGATGATGCCGCCGCCATCCTCGCTCGTGCTCGCTGAGAGCGCCGCGAGCAAGCCCGGCGCCCTGCCCGCCGCCAGCTGCCCCAACGGGGCCCTGGACCACCCGCCGGCCGCCCTCCCGC